>JAOQMQ010000194.1:23859366-23871543 GCA_027563845.1 Erythroxylum subrotundum
TGAATCAGTCAATGTTCTCTGGAGCTTCAAGCATCGACTCTTATGCAAGTGGAAAAGAAGTTGTCAGTGTTAGACTGCCATCTGTCTCTTCAATTGAAGGTTCTCAAGTTGAGAACTCTGACAAGCCTTCTATGATTAAAGAGAACTCTGACAAGCCTATTATGAATAACTCAGAGATCAAAGAGTCCTCTGCTTTGCCAAGTTTCCATCAGCAAATTCCAGATCTTGTTACTCTCTCTTTGTTGCCTAAAAGTCAATGGCAAAGCTTAATCAACTTAGACATCATAAAGGTCTTCTTTGCTCTCTAGCTTGTTTAATCTGTAAAGTCAGCAAATGTAACATTTATGAGAATTCTTTTTGTTGAGTAAGTTTTCTTTCTAATCAAGGAAGTCTATTTTTAGGTCCGTAACAAACCTATTCAAGCTCCAAAGAAACCAGAGAGAGCTCCTTTCTTCTTGCCTTCGATCCCATCGCTTTCTGGGGAAATTCTATTTAAACCTAGTGAACCAGTAAAGGATGAGAAGGATAACAAATCTGAGGAAGCAGAGAACAATAAGAAGAAAGCTGATGATCTGACCACCCAGTTTTTGCAATTTCTTCAGTCCTCTGCAGAGATGAATAATTGTGAGTTTTATGCTTTTATAGTCTTTTGCTATAATTTTGAGATAAAGTTAAAGCATAGATGTAGGTATAGATAATAGATATTTGGAAGGAAAAGGAAGCATGTTTTGTTTGACTACGGTGCCTGCAATTTTTCAGTTTCAGCATTTACAGATTATCTCAAAGGTTTATCTCCATCAACTTTAGATATGGAACTTCGAATGCTTCAGATAATAGAGGAAGATGATCTGCAAGAAGTTGAAAAGAGACCTGAGTTTGCTTCAATTGAGTTGCTCATGGATTACTTCATTCACGAGATATCGTCCAGAAACAACTTTGAGTTTGTGCAAGCAGCTATGAGATTATTTTTGAAGGTATGAATTTAGACTGCAGGGAAACAATACAAGATTATTTTATTTAGGGTTTGGCTATCTGTATATAGTATCCACATCCTCAGATGTTCAGTGAGTTCTTCTCTATCAAGGGTTATTTTGAGTTGTGATGTTATATAAACATGTTGCCTTCGTTTTTGTGTTCAGATACATGGTGAAACAGTGCGGTGCCACTCAAAATTGCAAGTAAGGGCTGGAAAGCTATTGGACACGCAATGTGGGGTTTGGGAGAGAATCGATGAGATGTTTCAAAGTGCAAGATGCATGCTTACTTTCCTAAGCAATTCTCAGTTTTAGAACATGTGAGAAAATAGCGGCAGTTTTGATTGATAGAATGTGTATTTTCAGGAGAATATAGGCCTTGTTTGCTTCCCCGCATGGCCACATTCTTATTAGATTTAGTGGCATTCATTCAGTAGGCAGCAATATAGGATTGAGATACTCGCCGCCCATATAGGAAAAAAATTTCTGTAAGCAGAGTAGCTTATCATTGGAGTAAAATACACTATCATGATCATGAAGAAGCTACCAACTCATTGACAAGCAGAGTTTAATCATCCACAATTAGACTTTTAATTTTGTGTGAAATCAAATTTTTATATATCGATTTGATAAAATTTGAATTAAAAATTTTACAAATTGATTTGCTTAAGTATTGAAGAGATGATTTTAAATTAAAATTTTAAGGAGTTTTCAATTTAAAATGTTATTAATTTTAGTCTAGTAAAAAGACGATGCTTATTAAGTGTATATATACTAAGGACGAAGGGATGGATGATTATGAAATTTATCTCGTTCGTTTATTTAATCTGACGGTTGATCCTCCTCCTTTTCTTGTTTCACTCTCCAATATCTTCTATTAAATAGTCTCAATCATGTCAGAGCTTCATTTATTAACTACAAATCTTCATTCATTCAAACATAAATGTTTCAATTCAATATGCAGTTTCTGCTTCCATAACTTGGAAGAGTTTCTCACAAGTACCTCTTTAGGCTTCTGCTTCTTGAAATTGGTCATTGAGTTCATTTGATCTGAACCCTCTTCACCTTCTTCTTCTAGCCACTTATTGGTCCTTTCAAGCAAATAATCTACAGTGTCTCCAAAGTATTGAAGTTTTGTTCATCTACTAACACGTGCAATCTTCAATGTCAACAAAAGTAATATATAGTTTAACAGCTAACGAAGTCACAGATCAACTTGCTGATCTTTGGGACTGTTGATCTTGGCATCGAGGCACGGTCATTTAGACGCTTTCTTCTTCTTTCGGCCATTAGATTCTTGGAGGGCTGCCCCTTTTAGCTTTATGGATTTGCTCTTTTTATCTCCACATGAAACAAGAAAAAGACTAGCTTGTTCCATCTCAACTTGGAAGCCACGTTTTCCATCTTCATAACTGTGTAACATTAGAAGACCAAACTCTTTGTCCTCAGCCATTGAAGGGTACTCCTCGTGCGCTTGAAATGGTGACGTGACATTCTTGGTACATGATGTGTGAAGCCACCAACAAAAGGGTAAGTTTGGTCAGTACAAGGGCATGCAAAGCTAGGTTTGATGTAGCCAACTTAAATTAATTTACTAACTTCAAACCGAACGAGAATTACCAAACCTACTCTTGACTATGAAATTTCTTGTTGCATAGTACAAGTCAAAGAGACGTAGACCTTAAAACTCTTATCTTGGTCACGCCAAATAATTGCAATAGCATATAATTGAACTTGTGGATTAGGTTGGTGACGAAAAGTACTTTGCTTAGGAAAGTGGTCGGTCTTGTCTTACTTACTAACGCTTGTTCATCCGAATTCTTTGTTTGTTCGAAGGAGAGTCTGATAATAATATTCTTTGTCTTAATAAGTATGGAAAAAGCATATTTAAGGATCTATAGGACATTATTTTAGAACTCAGACCAAAGTCAGACAAATTGTACTTATAGTTCTGACATAACTATAATATAAAAATCTTTTTTTTTTCCGATTAATTCTATTATCCTGTTTTACTGTTCTATTAAATTTCGTCCATATATTTATGTAAGGTCTATATAAATATGTGGATAAGATTAAGTGGCATAAGGTTCGAATATCTTAACGGAGACAAGATGCTCCAACCCTGTAACATGTCCTTAGTCACATATATTTCAAAATATGCTGGACATTCTAATACTTTATAATGTATAAATGTTCTATAATATATCAGTTACAAAATTTTAATATAGTCATATATTTCTTATTAGGTTGAGCGTACACATTTTTTAATAATAATTTGAATTTAGTTTAAAATTGAATTGAATTTGAACATTGCAATTTGAACCTTTAATTCTTAAAGATAATGTCATTTTAAAAAAATTGAATTGTTCAAAAGCTCTAAAATTTAATGATTTCAAAACCGAACTGGAAGTGAAACCGATAAAATAAGAAGTTTAAGGTTTAAAAGGTTTAACTAGTATTAAACCGTCACAACTGGTTAAAGATTGAAATAAAATTAAAGAATTTAAAATTTAATTGAAAAAGATTATCTTAATTATCAAAAATTTTGAAGTTTAATTAAAAGAGTGACTATTGAAAAAAATTAATTGGTTTATTTGACATATAAAAATTGATTAATTTATGAAAAATTTTCGATTAATTAATAAATTGATCATTTTTAACAAAAAAAATTATTAAACTAAATCAGCCGAACCAAAAAATTGTCTGGTTTAAAGTTTTTACAGTTAAAATAAGCGAACCGGCCTGAGTTTTAAAACATTGCGAAAATCTAATCAACTTGCTTTTATTTGAAAATGAAATAAAATTAAACTAAATTTGCCAAAGCTGTTGGTGCCATTAGGTCTAAAATTAAACTTTTCTTGTAGGCACTATTTTCTCTAATAATATTTGAAGAAGCAATCTTCATTGTTATACATGTTGAATAAATATTTTAGTATATAAATAATTATTAAATCATAATATTTTATTTATTTATTTATTAAAAATAAATAATTAAATTCATTTAAATATTTATTAAAATTAAACCCTAAACAATTACTATTTTAATAATGGATATTAATTGCATCTGTTAAATGTGAGATTTGCAATTTAATGTTTTATAAAAAAATTAAGTAAATTTATCGTTATCTTTTGTGTTTCTTTATATTATAACGTTACTAAAATAATATTTATTGTACCTTAAATAAGAGATAACAATATGAACTTATTTAAAATTTTAAAAATATTAAGATAAAAATACACTTTTAATTAATATTTAAAAACTTATTTTTAAATAATGATAGTATTAAGTAAATTCAAATTATTTTACTTGTAATATTATATAATCTAAATTATTACTCATATATTAGTAATTGCCAAAAATTTAACTTTAATAAGAGTTATGATGTTATTAGCAATGTTTTCAAAATCAGACCTGAGATTAGACGGTAAAATAGGAGATTTAAGATTTAAAAGATTTAATCATTATTACATCATCATACAATAATAAAATTAAATAATTTGAAAAATAATTAAAAAAGATTATCCTTACTTTAAAAAATTAAAATTTAATTAAAAACTATTAAATGAAAATTAATCGATTTATTTTATTTTATAAAAATTAATTAATTTTTTAAAATTAATTAATTAATTGATTGATTTTTAATAAAATTAATTGTTAAATTAAAAAAATTAAAAACTGAATTAAAATTTACAAATTTAATCGGATTAGTTTTAAAAAGATTGATTATTAGTATTATTTTATCACTGACAACCTCGAATGCATATGAACTTAGGAACTAAACGACCATGTCCTCAACCAACTTTCAACGCCCCCCCAACCCAATGACTATTCACGATCAGAGGATATGTACCTTCTTCCTTCTGTTTTTCCTCAATCTCTATCTCTGTGTAGCCAATCAAGTGAGTCCCAAGTTCCCATGTGAACCACCAAATTACAATTCCTATACCTTTTGCAATAAGTCTTTACCTGTCAGCACCAGAGCTCAGTCTCTAGTCTCCCTCTTGACCCTCCAAGAGAAGATAACGCAGCTCTCAGACAATGCCTCTGGGATCCCAAGACTTGGAATCCCCCCTTATGAATGGTGGTCGGAGTCTCTACATGGAATTGCCACCAATGGTCCTGGCGTGTCCTTCTCTAAAGGTCCCATCTTTGCAGCGACTGGTTTCCCTCAAGTCATTGTTACTGCTGCTTCTTTTAACAGGAGTCTCTGGTTCTTGGTTGGGTCAGTTATCGGTGTTGAGGCTAGAGCAATGTATAATGTTGGTCAAGCAGGATTAACATTCTGGGCACCTAATATAAACATCTTTGGAGACCCCAGATGGGGCAGAGGTCAAGAAACTCCTGGTGAAGATCCAATGGTGGCCTCTGCTTATGGCGTTGAGTTTGTGAGGGGTTTTCAAGGTGCCAACTTGAGGCGTGTTCGTGGCTATGGTAGTTATGGATTTGGAGAGCGTAGGGCGTTAATGGAGGATGTCGGTGGAGATGATGATGATGGGCTTGTGCTCTCTGCTTGCTGCAAACATTTTACTGCTTATGACTTGGAGAAATGGGAAAACTTCAGTAGATATAGCTTTGATGCTATGGCAAGTTTTCTTTCTTTGATTTGTTGGTTTTAAGATTGTTATAGTCTAATGTTGTTAGAAGGGAAAGTTTTGATTTTGAGGAAAACTTTCTAGGTTAATACTGTTTCTAAAGCTTGATTTAGGTGTCTAAGACTAAGAGATGAAATTGCTGATCTGACTTTACCAAAGTGATAGAGCTAACCCACTCCAACTTTACAGGTTAACGAGCAAGATTTGGAGGACACATATCAACCTCCATTCAAAAGCTGTATACAACAGGGAAAAGCCAGTTGCTTAATGTGTTCTTATAATCGAGTTAATGGGGTTCCGGCCTGTGCTAATGAGGATCTTTTACGGAAAGCTAGAACAGAGTGGGGGTTCAATGGGTAAAGATTTTCGAGAGACATTTATTTGCTATGAAATGACAAATATGATCTATGATTTGATGAATTACATTTGTATTGTATGCAACCTCCTGTGGAGTACAGATATATTACCTCAGATTGTGATGCTGTGGCCACAATTTTTGAATCTCATAATTACACTAAAAGTCCCGAGGATGCTGTTGCTATTGCTCTTAAAGCAGGTTTGGATATTTGTTCCAGCAAATCTGTTTGGTATGTTTAGCAATTACAAAGTAGTTACGTCAAGTGCTGTTGCTAATTTGTAGGAATGGATATTAATTGCGGGACATATTCACTTCGACATGCTCAATCTGCAGTTGATAAGGGTAAACTGCAAGAAGAGGATATAGATAGAGCACTTCTCAATCTTTTTTCGGTTCTTCTCCGTCTTGGCCTGTTTGATGGAGACCCCAGAAAAGGGCAGTTTGCTGAACTGGGACCTAAAGATGTTTGTACCAAGGAGCACAAGATTCTAGCGCTTGAAGCAGCAAGACAAGGGATTGTGCTTCTGAAAAATGATGATAAGTTTTTGCCTTTGAATAAGTACCCTGTTTCTTCATTGGCTGTTATTGGCCCTCTGGCAAATAATGCAAGCAATTTGGGTGGTGACTACACAGGTAAAAACCTGCTGTTTAGTTTTGGCTGAACCAATTCAACCGTACTTCTAATTTGTTCACTCAAGTCATAATTCAGTTTGAGTCATCCGAGCCAGATCAAGCTTACGGAATTGCCTCATACTGCCAAGAACTTCATTAATATTCTATGTTATTGATGCCTGATTGTCAGAACTTTTCTGAACTTTGTCCTGAACATCCAACTATAGGTAGAAACTTTTAACTATTCTGCTTTGTACATGATAATTAGGTAAGAAAATCAGATTTGCATGACTCCATTCCTCTTCTTGCTGGCTATGTCAGGCTTGTAGACATTGTTCTGCTCCTAATTTATTTAACAAGTCGTTGAGTTCCTGATCATGTAGGGTATTCATGCACTCCACAGAGTATATTTGAGGGGCTTAAATCCTATGTGAAAAAGACAACATATGAAGTTGGTTGCAAGGATGTGCCGTGTAATTCAGTTGCTAGATTCCATGAGGCAATACTTGTTGCCAAAAGATCTGACTTTGTAATTATAGTTGCTGGCCTCGATATATCTCAAGAAACTGAAGATCATGATCGATTTAGTCTTCTCTTACCGGGTAAACAGATGGAGTTGGTTCATTCTGTTGCAGCAGCAAGTAAAAGGCCTGTGGTTCTAGTCCTTACTGGTGGAGGACCAGTTGATGTATCATTTGCCAAAGATGATCCAAGGATTGCTAGCATTCTTTGGATTGGGTATCCTGGTGAAGCTGGTGCAAATGCACTGGCAGAGATCATCTTTGGAGACTATAACCCAGGTTTGTAACTGTTGGACTTTTATTAGATACGAGAAGTATTGATTTTTTTTCATAAAGATCTTGAACTACACTTAGCACTTGATGGCAGAATTGATTAAAGTAGGAAGAGTTATTTCCAAATTTTCTAATGGAATAAACTTAAATAAGTTTCATTTTAGTGTTATTGAGTGGTTTCGAACTCCATTTTGTATAAGATGAGGGTTTTCTGTTTTGAATGTCTAGGATTAAAATTTTGATCATATGATGGTGTGGTCTGCAGAAATTTTATCTGATACTTGATATGAAAATATAGGGGGGAGACTTCCAATTACTTGGTATCCTCAGTCATTCACCAAGGTGCCCATGACTGATATGAGCATGCGACCGGATCGTTCTCGTGGTTATCCTGGAAGAACCTACCGTTTCTACACCGGAAATCGAGTTTATGGGTTTGGTCAGGGATTAAGCTACACTAATTTCACTTACAGTTTCTTGTCAGCTCCAGAAAAACTAAGTCTATCGGAATCGTTTTCAGTTACTTCTAGCACGAGAATTTTAAGCCCGATAGGAGAAACAACTGGTTATATAACTGTTGATGGGATAACATCTTGCGATAGATTGAGATTCCGTGTGGAAATTTCCGTAATGAACATTGGAGATATGGATGGAAGTCATGTTGTGATGCTGTTTTCTAGAGTTCCAAAAGCTGTTGCAGGAACTCCTGAAAAACAGCTTATTGGATTTGACAGGGTACACACAGTTTCTCATGGATCCACTGAAACCAGCATTTTGGTAGATCCCTGTGACCATCTCAGCATTGCAAACGAGCAGGGAAAGAGAATAATGCTGTTGGGTGATCATGTTCTATTATTAGGGGAACTTGAACATGTTATTGCAGTTGAAGCTTAATAATTGCATCTGCTGCTAAAGTGGCATTGATCTTTACAGGACTTTGTCCTGTAAAAAGCTTGCATATTGTTTCAGGATTTGCATAATCTATTCGAGTGAATGTAAAGAATATACTAATACCTGGCTTTTGTTATGTTCTGGAGGTATTGTGTTCCTAGAGGTTCTGTTGAGGATTTCATGGTAAGTCCCTGATGAGGGAATATAACATGAAGTCAAAGGCCTATCGGTAAGATTCTCTAAGATCAATAACCATCTAATTGAAGCTATACTTTTGAAGTTTGTTGTTACATATTGTTCTGATAGCTCCAATGTCTGGCTTAGCTGAGAATACCCTTTTGGCTTAAGTCAATTTAGGAGTTGCAAAAAGGCAACTTAAGAAGAAGCGTGTAGAATTTAGTGGCCTGCATAGGTCATAAGCTTCTTTTCTGTATCCTAGATAGTTAGTGTTCAATTTCCAGGTCATGCTTTGGTGGACTACCAGTATCTCCTTCAGGATGGTAATAGATTAGGTCAGCCTGAGTTCGTCGCTGGTCCGACCCAACATTAGAAACCTACGAGGTGAGCTTGACCTGAAGCATGGACGGACTTGCATCAACACAGGTTTGAGCTTAAGCATGCCATCCAAAATAACGTCATTCTAGGAAATTTACCAAAAATGATACCCCTTTTGGATCGAGTCATAGGGTAGTTTTAGGCCTGAACCTAATTCACATTGAACTGGACCTAATGACTTCGTTACACTTGAGATATGAAGACTAAATACGAGGAAGAACATCTCATCGATCTAAGTCCACACATTTCAGAGTAAAGTGAAACAAAAGGGAAGGGATAACAATGGGCTAGGTCTGGCCCGATAGAAGGCCTGATCTTGATCTGATCTGAATTATTATATAGCTTTGGATCGCGCTTGGGCTGATTGGGCTCAAAAAATTGGGCCCAAAGACTTGGTCAACTTGAATTAATTATTTTATTTTAATTTATTAAAATCGATTATTATAAAAAATTCATTAATTAATTAATAAATGGATCATTTTTAACAACAAAGATTATTAAAATAAATCAAATAAAAAGTTTGATCGATTCAAAATTTTTACGAATGAACTATCAAAACTGATTTTTCAAAACTTTACTTTAAGATTCTTCCTACGGTAATTATCTAATTTAATATCTATATATATATTTATATACACCAATGTGTTAATGTTAAATGTTTGAAATATAAATATAAATACATAAATAAGATGTTATGCAAAATTGATGCATAGAGATGTTATGACATGATGGTATAATTTGCAAGTTTAATATATATTTAACATACATATAAACTAGACGTATATTGTGTTCACCGAATATATATTTTAAAATTATAACAATATATAAACTAGACCATATCTTGTTAAAATATATAATACTTTATGTTTATCTGAACAAATGTTTTTAAATAAATGAATGTATAAAATCAAAGTGTAATACGAGAACTTATTAATTTATAAAAATTGATCGATTAATTAATAAACTGATCAATTTTTAACAACAAGAGTTATTAAAGTAAATAGAACCGGAAAGTTAAAAACTAAATTAGAAATTTAAAATTTTCAAAATTTTTATTATTAAACCGATTGAACAGGTTGAATTTTTTAATCATTACCTTTTAGACCTTAAAAATGACATTGTTTTAGAAAGAAATTTGAATTATTCGAATCCTTTTAAACTTATATTTGTTATGAAATTCAATTAATTTAATTTGATCACAATTAAAATAAAATTAAACTTAATTTATCAAAACTATTAGTTCCATTAGGTCTAAAAGAAAACTTTTTCTTGTACGCACTACTGTTTAATAATAATTGAAGAAGCAATCGTTATTTTTAATTATGTTGAATAAATATTTTACTATATAAATAACTATTAGATTACGTGATGTAATTAAATTACTTGTTTAATTAATAATTAAATTGGATTAAATATTTAGTAAAATCAAACCCAAACTCAATTACTATTTTAATGCTTGAATTTTTTTTAAATTCAAAGTCAGAATTTTTAAGTGCTTGAAAACTCTTGAATAATCATTTGGTAGTACTTGAATCACTCATTAAATACGGATATGGATTCTACATTTCTTAAATTTTTGTGTATTATTTGTAATTAATATTTAAAACTTATTAGTATCACTGGCAACCTGGGATGCATATAAACTTAGGACCTGTACAAACATGGGCTAAAAGGGCTAATTTGCTCCTAACGATTTCACAAATGTACAAAATAGACCGTGACATTTTAAAGTGTTTAAATTGAATCATAAAATTTGTCAAACGTTCAAATAAGACCTTAAGGTTTGGAAACCGTTCAGATTGAACATCGAGCATTGACGTCGTAAAGGCATCGTCAATCATCTGCTTATGTGGCCTATTAAATGTTGACATTTTTTAAAGTTATCATAGAACTATAATGAAATATACGATCAACCAACATTTATCGAATTTGAAACAGAGGGTTCTGTGACTGAGGAGGTCTTTTCTTTGGCTCTATATGGGGAAAAGAAGATCGAAAGCCGTTGAATAATTTCACTGCTGGATGTGGGACCCACCATTGCTGACTTAGGCATGGAGGTGGGTCGCACATCAGCTCCAAAAATGCTGCGTCTCCTTCTTCTTTAGACGAAATGTTTTTGGACATAAACGTTGCGTTTTAATAAGGCTAGACGCAACTTTGTGACAAACGCACCGTTTTTCTTTTCCTCTTCCTAAATCCATAATCCCTAATCCCACGTCTGCTATCCACAGACATCACCACGCTTCAATCTTCATGCTCTTCTCTCATCTTCTTCTGACACAATCTCATTTTCCTCCTCTAATTCTTAATCTCCCGTCTTCTTCCAATACAATCCCTCATCTCGCACGTTTTCTGTCTTCATCCCTGTGTGTTCTTCCTCAGATAACATTTCATTGTGATAGGTCATTGTTGTCTGCCTTTTATGTTTTTTTTGTGGTCCCCTAAATCTGTCTGTTTGTGGCCATTGTTGTCTGCCTCATCGTGGTTTTATTTTTGCTTTTTTAATATTGTATGTTATCTGGTTTGTCTTTACTTATTGTCGATCAATAAATCAACCATGTTTTACTATTTGCCTTTTATATTTTACTTCTTATTATTCCTATTATTCGTTGAAGTTGTACCCAACATTAACTGCTATTATAAGCAAACGCGAATCCAGAAATTTTTTTGAGTGGAGGAAAAATATTTAAAGTACACACGTGTGTGTGTATATATGTGTTATTTATTTATTTATGTATAAAATTAACACATATAAAAAAATTCACTTAAACTCAAGCTAATTGAATAAAACACATCAATAATACAAAAAAGTAGGCAAAAATTATTAAGGATGTTCATAAACCTGACATAAAATAAATTAAAATTAATAAAATCCTAAAACTAAACTCTAAAGTAATCAAAATAAATTAATCAGTTTAACCATAAAAATCTTAGATTTTTAGTTACCACCCAAACAACGTTTATTTAACGTCTTTAGTTAGACGTACCCAACAAACTCGTTTTCTCACATTATGGTTCAGTAGCCTGCAAATAGGTCATACGTGTTGAAAAATAGTTTGAAATGCAAGGAATTGAATAAAGTAGTATAAATGAAAAGACATGTTTTTTCAACTCAAATGCCATGAATGGTCACATGTTTTCCCAAAAGGTACCATGAACAATCATGTACATTATCAATGAATGGTCAAATGTTTTTCCAAAAGGTACCATAAAGATGTAACACCCAAATACCCCCTGGGAGGATACATGGATGCCACCCAAGACAGAACAAACAAATCCAAACATCTCACTGATATTTATTTTATTTAGTAACTCAAACCCACACACATATATTACAGATCGAAACTCAGAACAAAAAGCCAAAGAATATTTACAGGCCCAAACACGCGAAACAAAAGAC
>JAOQMQ010000194.1:23879150-23903078 GCA_027563845.1 Erythroxylum subrotundum
GAAGCTATCATCAGCAAAAAACAAATGGGAAACTGTGGGGGCCCCCCGACAAATACTAATACCATGAATATCACCTTGGGACTCGGCCTTCCTTAAAAGGGCCGATAAACCTTCAGCACATAAGATAAAAAGATAAGGACTTAACGGATCACCCTGTCGAAGCCCTCGATTTGGAATAATAGGGCCAACAGTTCTATCATTCAAGACCACCGAATAATTAACTGTAGTAACACACAGCATTACCCATCTGACCCACTTTACATCGAAGCCTAGCTTTAACAGAATAAACTCCAGATACCGCCAATCCACTCGGTCATAAGCTTTACTAATGTCAATTTTGAACGCAACATCACCCTGTGAACCACGCCCTTTATTCTTCATATAATGAATAATCTCAAAAGCAACCATAATATTGTCGGAAATTAACCGACCAGGGACAAAAGCTGACTGCATAAGAGAGATAAGCTTAGGAAGAATCACTTTGAGTCTATTAGCGAGAACCTTAGCTATGAGTTTATAGATCACATTACAAAGAGCAATAGGTCGTAAATCTTTCATACTACTAGCCTTTTCTTTTTTTGGAATCAGGACAATAGTAGTACTGTTTAAAGAATCAGGGAACTCACAATTGTCTAACCAGGAGCAACAGTGTGCAAAAATATCATTTCCTACTATGTTCCAACATTTTTGAAAAAAAGCTGGATTCATACCATCAGGGCCAGGCGCCTTATCAGGGTGCATTTCAAAAATAGCAGTCTTAAACTCCTCCAACCTGAAGGGGGCTAAGAGGGATAAGTTATCATGGTCTGTCACCACCTTTTGAATACCATCAAACTTATCAGTGTTTGGTGCCTCTAATGGAGCTGCAAAAAGATCATTAAAATAGTTCATAACAATAGAGCACATAAAATCGATATTCGCTACAGCATTCCCCTGAGCATCCTCCAAAAACTCAATGTGATTAATCCTCTTTCTTTTGGAGGCCTGTGCGTGAAAAAACCTGGAATTAGCTTCCCCAAAATTAAGCCAAAAAATTTTAGACCTTTGCTTCCAATAAATAGCCTCTTGCGCAAGAAGACTTGAGAGCTCATTTTTAGCCTGCAAAAGTAATACGTCATCAGCTCTAGACAGACGAATAACCTCAATACGCCTTTTCAAAGAAGCAATCCTACGAGTAAAATTGTGGTCCTGCGATTTCTGCCATTCAGTAAGGGCCACACTACAATTAGCGATTTTATCTAAAAGATCAGTATCACGACCTCTTGACCAAGCATGTGACACAACCTCCATAAAGCCAATTTCAAGCAACCATTTATTCTCAAATTTGAATCTGCTAATCTTTTTAATCGGTAAGGCAGTACTAGCAACCAACTTAATGGGACTGTGATCCGAATAGGGGCTAACCAAATTATAGAGTTTATGAAAAGCAAAAAGCTCAATCCAGTCTGCCGTAACAAAAGCCCTATCAAGCCGCTCCATAACCAACAAATCCGACCCTCTCCCACGTTCCCAAGTATACCCAAAACCCTCAAGGGGAACATCAAAGAGACTACAGTCCTCAATGCATGACCGAAACCCGTCCATAAGGGAGACAGGGTAGTCCCTTCCACCGAACTTATCATTCACAGAGAGAAGGTTATTAAAATCACCCATGCAAACCCAAGGTAAGCTATACTGACGAGATAAAGCTTTGAGCAATTCCCAACTACTCCGTTTTCGATGAGAGTCAGGAAAACCATAGAACCCGGTAAACCTCCATTTAAAATTGTTAGAAAGGGTAATCTCCATGTCTATGTGATTATTCGAGTAACCCAAAACAGAAGCATTCAAATTATTATTCCAAAACAAAGCAAGACCTCCACTGCGTCCATGCCGATCAACACTAAAGCAACAATCAAAATTTAACAAACTGCGAATTTTTTCCAACCTACTAGACGTAACAAGAGTTTCACTAAGAAAAAGAAGCTGAGGCTTATTAGAACGAACAACATCTTTTAAAGCATTTACTGCCCGCGGGTTGCCCAAGCCCCGGTAGTTCCAGGCGATGCAAATCATGCTGATCGGCGGGTCTCACTAGCAAGACCGGCCGTTGGTAAAGCAGTAGAGGTTGCATTTGCCGCCGATGATGATGAAGTTCTACTACCATTCATCTCACCGAAATTTGGACCATGACAAGGAGTTTCACGGGGACGCTTCTTAACTTCCTCGACATCCATACCAGTAATTTCCTTCTCCCTTAGAATTTCAGTTGACGCCGCCCCCATACCAGATATTTCCATGTCAGGGACAACAGGTGCAGTGCGGGTGAAGTTAACAGTTGCTGCGAAAGTATATTGTCTACTATAAGATCCATATGTATTAATGACCCGATTTCGCTTAACTCGATCAGCTACCAAATACGAAATCCCCTGATTGGTGGACCTGCCTTCAAAAGAAGCGGGATACGCGGGATCTCTTCTCCACTGATTAGGCTTGATTCTGTTTTGGATACGCACCTCCGCTCTGATTTCCTCCGGCCACTCCCGCTTAATCTCGACCTCCGGCAGCTCAGTAAGCTTTACACAGCGAGATTCACTATGACCAAGAACCCCACACAGATAACAGATGAGCGGTATCCGTTCATAGCTAAACGCCACATCAAAGAAATCACCCCCCTCCTTGCGGATCTTCTTTGCTCTCATAAGAAGTTCAGTGATGTTTAGTCTCACTCGAATACGCATATAATCCACAAAATAATGACGCTTGTTACCCATATCATATTCCAGAAACGTGCCCATGATATTGCCCAGAGTAATCGCTAGAGATTTCGACGCAAAACCTGGGGGTAAATCATGCACTCTAACCCAAAAGTCGGCAAAATGAAATTCCACATCTTCTGGATTTTCACCCTCCCGCAGCTGATGGACCAAGAGAATGCAGTTGTTAAAGCTCCATGGCCCTCCCGCCATCATTCGCCGAAGATCAACAATGTGGAAGAACTGAAAAAGATAGAGACCTTCCCCTCCAAACGGTTTAATCGAGCAACCCTTAATGGGGCGCCAGAGATTGAGGATTGAGGAGCGTCCTTTCCATGGCCTCAAAGTTAATACTCCTTTCGCCCAGAAATCTGCCAAGTAAACTCAAGTTATAATCAATACGGCTCCCTTCAAACTCTGAAACCTTAACCACAAGCTCGGCATCTTCTTTGTCACGGATAGATAAGCGCTGGAGCTCAGACTCCATAACGATCAGGAACGAACCAGAGAAACGGAAAAGAAAAAGAAGGGGAGAGATTAACAGAACAAACACATGCACCAAGGCATGACACAACTTGCATCGCTAGAGAGAGAAGGGCAAGACAGCATACATCTCCCGTTACAGACTTAGAACAAAGTTAATTGTAGTCATGTTCTTATAAGTCATTTTACACATAAACAGTTAATACTAAACAATTAATTTTATCAAACATCTCTAACAAACAGCTAATGCAATTCGCTGGTCAAATCAGCTGATAGAATCAGCTATCAGCTAACAGTTGATAGAATCAGCTCACAGCTAATGTAATCAGTTGATTGCCAAATATGGCCATCTATTATTATCATCATATTAAGTCTGAAGTCCTATAATAAAGTGAGATTTGAGAAAGTCTAATAGTACGCAATCTTATTCTTATATAATATAAATTTTTTTTTAATGAATCTACATAAAAATGTGATAATAAAAAAAAGATGCAGGTTAAAGAGTAACGTAAATAAATTTATAATAAATATATAAACAAATAAAAAATAAAATAAAATTAAAGAGTATACCTCTGTGTAGTTATGCCAAAATATGTCATACGATTTTTAGATATTATCGCCAGTTTCTACTCTGGGCCTACTTTTCCACGTCATCAGTCTAATTGCCGGCCCCTCTCTCTCTCTTTCTCTCTCGCTCTTTTCAGTTTTCATTTCCCTCTCAGCTTAAATTTTGGTTTCCCACTCTCTCCCTGTTTCAAACAAACCGCTCCCAGCACGAGCCGCCCTCAAGGACCGTCCATCCAACGGTCTACATATAGTCACGTGTACTTAGAATCTGGATCTCGACCATCTGTGACAGGTGGCAGAGACGAGGAAACGGGCAACTAGAGAACCATCATGAACCGTCTGATTGGGAATCGACGGTGTATGTCCTGCCCGAAACGTCATCGGGCAGATCTGAATTGCCTTTAAGAAGTCGTCATCACCATCCCTGAATTCCTCGTCTCAGGTGAGGAGGGTCGAAGCCCTCACCTCTCTCTCTCTCTCTCTCCCTCCCTCTGTGTGCTCAAGTTCTTGCTCTTTTGAAAGAATTATGATTTCGGACCATTGAAGGATCCGACCCGAGGGCTACATGGCGTCTGCCGTTCTAGGCAGCCGGAATGAGCCGTACTGGGGCGACCACAAGGTGTATGTGAGGAAATATGGCCCTGTCTCCGCCGCTGGTGGTGTCAATAGTGGTAATGCTTCGTTTTTCAGGGCCAGCTCTGGCCAGAAATTGATTCCCAAGCCTGTATCGAACTCCGGCACGTTTGTAAACAACCATGATCCTTCCAGCAACCTGCATTTTCGCCGGAGAAAACCGTCTCCGCCTCCGGAGAAGTTCACGAGAGGAGGATTCAACGGTTTGATTGACCAGACATCTCGTGGAGGTTACGTGACTTACAATCTCGGTGCATGCACCAAGCGCGAGCTTAAGGAGCTGAAGAGGCGTCTGGTTTCGGAGCTTGAGCAGGTCCGAGCTGTTAAAGCCAGGTTGGAGTCTCTTAAAATGGAGCCTCGACCCGTTCACCCGGTGGCGCACTTCTCTCCCTCGTGCCCACCGCCAAACGGCTCCTTCAACACCAAACAGCTGAGAGCTACTCCGAAATCTGCAGAAAACAAGATCAAAGTTTCGGATCATGGCTACAAACGAAGCAACCCGTTTTTAGCAGGACCTGACCCGAAACGGGTGGTAACGGGATTTGATCCTCTAACCGAGAAAGTGACTAGTAGTATGATGAGAAGGTGCGGGCAGATCTTGATGAAGTTAATGAAGTTGAAGATCTCATGGGTTTTCAACAAGCCTGTGGATACAGTGGGATTGGGGCTTTTCGATTATCATCAGATCATCAAAAAGCCTATGGATCTTGGCACCGTGAAGTTGAATCTCGTCAAGCATGTCTACAAATCTCCGCTCGAATTTGCGGCCGACGTGAGGCTTACTTTCGACAATGCAATGACGTACAACCCCAAGGAGCACGAGGTACACCTCATGGCACGCCAGTTGTTGGCCAAGTTCAATGAGATGTTCGATCCTGCGTACAAGAAGTTCGAGGCTGAACGGTATAGAATTTCTGTCTCAAATCAGAGTCTGACACAACCAACATCTGTATTGGTCAACCCAATTCAGGTCCAACAGGTGCCGGAAAGGCCACCAGCGCCGGTTCAAGTGGTGGTGGAGCCGAGATTGGGAAAGTTGCCGAAGCCTAAAGCGAAGGATCCAAACAAAAGGGAGATGACCTATGCAGAAAAGGCGAAACTTGGGAAGGAATTGGAGGGGTTGCCTCAGGATAAGATGACCCAAGTTTTGTATATAGTGAGGAAGAGAAATGGGCGTTTATATCAGGATGGTGATGAAGTTGAACTTGATATGGAGGTTCTCGATACTGAGACTATATGGGAGCTTGATAGACTTGTTTGCAACTACAAGAAGATGATGAGCAAGATTAGGCGTCAGGGTCTCATTCAGAATCACATCACACCTGCCCATATCACACAGGTAAATCAAAGTTCAATCTATTTTGCAGTAATCGCGTTTCAAACTAAAAATGGAGCATATTTGTTGTTTCAAGTTGATGATCTGATCGCTCTGAGTTCAAGTTTTGTTTAGTGATTTTATTTCTCTTGCTGTTAACTTTAATATGTAGGCTTCAGATATTGAAAAGGTGGATGTGGAACACAAGGTTATGGAGGAGAACGTGGACATTGGAGAGGATATACCATTTGAGAACTACCCACCGGTGGAGATCGAGAAAGATGTTGATATTGGTTGTGCTAGCGGCAAATCAAGTGGGTCTAGTGGGTCAAGTTCCAGTAGTGATAGCTCCTCTTCTAGTGGTATTAAGTCTTAAAATTTTCCCAAATCTATGCTTCTCTGTGGTGTTTACTGTGGCAGTTTGGGTAGCATCTGTTTTGATTAGATGATTAAGTCAATCTGGGTAACAATTTCTTGTGTTCGCAGGTTCAGATTCAGGTAGTTCCTCAGGAAACGATTCTGATGCCGACAGTGTACGGTCACCGTATATTGAAGCAAACAAAGTTTCAGTGACTTGAAAAGCGAGTGAATGTAATTGAAGATGCAGAGTGATTGGATGTTGATGTCCAGGATTGGAAGAGGTATGTCCAGGAACTGGATACATTTTGTATTGGGGAAAATTTGGATCTGTTTTGTACAAGTGTAAAAAAACAATGGACTAAAAGTAGAGTTCTTTAGGAGAGGTAGATGTAACTAAGTAGTAGCTCAACCGGTAGATAGCTTAGAAGAGGAGTAGGTCTTGACTTGAGCAGTCTTTAGGTTTATGGAGTTTATAGTGGCAGGAGATAGGAAGGCGTAAGGGGATAATCTTGTACTTGTAACAAACCAAATAGAACCCACCTGGTGCTTTTATGCACAGAAGGAAATTATGTACAGCAGCCAAAGAGAATGACCATATCAAAATATGAAAAAGTGGAGCCAAAAATGAAAAGAATGGCTTTCATTTGCAACTGAATCTTGTATATACTTCCTTCTCTATCGCAGTCTTATATATAGTTTTTCTTTTGTCATCAAATTGCACATTTTGAGTTTCATCTTTGCTTTCTGCACTATCTCCGCCTTTACATGATTGTCTATTCGGTATTGGTATTGGTGACACGAACCTTAGACTAATCTTGAGATTAGGGATGAATTTTTGGGTTTGATTCAGCAAGACACCACCTGATTCGATCAACTCAATCTGAATTGGATTAATATTTAGGTTGGATTGAGCTTGAGCTTGGCAGGGGTGTCCTGGGTTGAATTAATTTGGACAAAATGAACCGTTCCAGCCTGTTGATTTGAACAAAACGGTATATGGAAGCAAGCAACAGTAGCTTGTATGTTAGTGACTTGGCAGAGTTATTTGGTTAGCTGTCGTTATCAGCTTCTTGCAAGTCCTATCCTATGATGAAGATCTACACACCCTGGTGTCTTGTCATTCACTTTCTTTTGGAAACTTGAGGGAAAAGGCCACACAGTATTAGAATTGGTGTCATGCATGAACTAATGAACATGAGGCCCTGTCTAACATTGATAGGTATGTACTAACCTATTTATTCTCAAGAATCCAAAGCCTTACCTTTAATTTCGTTTTAACAGTGTAAAAATACCAACTTCAGATCAAAGAAAAGTAAAGCTAATCATAGTCCGTGCTGTCATGGTTCCCAATTCAAGCAGTGTCGCCATCCAATATCATGGAATGCAGAACTTCAAACTCTATGCTCAACTCCCATCACCATCTTGTTTTGATTAGCTAGTTGGTTGTAGGCTATTGGGTTGTTGCAAAATATCTACAGGATATCATTACCTTACTTTCCACTTCATTGGCAAAATTATGCTGAGGGGTCGGATCCATCATCCATGTTCGCAAGCTGAGCTATATTTGATTGGTTGATCTTGATCCAATTCAATCCTAATTTTCTATTATTAATTTTCTAACTAATTTAATAAATTTGAATATTTAAATTTGGCTCCAATCAAATTGGTCTATAATCATAGATCAAGACGATAGCACCTCTGATTAACACTTTCATACTAAGGCCAACCTGCCAATGACACGTTCAGTTTTCTTAATATAGTTTCATATTCACTATAAAGTTCCGTAATTGGGATTGCAAATTGGGGAAGGAGCTGATTAAACACCAAACGTCCCAGCAGCATCCATTTGGAAACCTGTAACGGAAAAGGAAGATAAGTTCAGAAAAAGGACCAAAAATGGCACGTATGAATCCAATAGCTTCATGATCGGAAATGGAAGCAACCATAAATTGGTAATGGAAGGAGAAAAGAATAAGAAGAAAGCAAGGAGGGTTCGATGAGCTTCCGTTGACAAGTTTTCCAGTTTTGAACGGATGTAAACAACAAGAAGGCCCTGCAAGCTAGGTTGGTTACACAAACCTACATCAACTTATGTACCCTTTGTTTATTTATAGCATTAAACATTTCCTTTTTAGTTGAGAATTAAGATTGGAATTCTAAAAGTGTCATTGTTTTGGATTATTTTAACTGTGTCTTGTCGGAAATAACTGTTCCATTTCCCGAATTAAAGGAGGATTAGTGTCGAAAACGATTCGAAAAGGACTTAAACCAGAAGAAGAAAGACACTTCCATTCTTGAACTAATACTTACATCCCTTTAAATCCATCACTGATTAATGATTTCACATATCAGCTAACATCATTCAAGTTTTATTTTTAGTATTGCATATACTCACATATAGATATAATAGCTGACACTTGAAGTCCTAGTAACCATCATTGGCAAGCATAGGAATCAAGCAGGTACTGCCTCATTAGTGAAGATAGGCGATTCCTTGAAGGAAACATCATCGCAGGAGTTGTGCAAATCAACACCATATTCACTGCATCCGCCAGACACGGTTCCACAACCACCGCAACTGCTGCTTTTCTCCACCCCAGAGTCGCTCACACAAGCAGCATTGCAACCTCCATATCCACCATTCTTCAGCATAGTTGAACAGGCTCCACCACAACCTCCACCACAGCCTCCACATCCACCACTCTTCAGCATAGTTGAACAGGCTCCACCACAACCTCCACCACAACCTCCACCACAGCCTCCACATCCTCCACTCTCCACCATACTTCCACACCCTCCACCACAACCTCCACATCCACCACTTTTCACCATAGTTCCACACCCTCCACCACACCCTCCACCGCAACCTCCACATCCACTACTCTTCACCATACTTTCATATCGCCCACCATATCCAACAATGGGACTGCCACTGTCTTCGTTATTCACCACATTTTCTTGAGCCAAATTCACATTTAAGTCTATTTTGCTTCCTTCAGTAGTTGTCAGGCTGGTTTGAGTAGGTTCCTGAAACTTATCAGCATATTCTGTCAAATCATTTCCCTCCTCCAGATTTTCTTCGTTAGTTATCATGCTGCTCAATCCTTCCTTCCTCATAGTGTCAGAAAGTATGAAAGCTGATATGATCCCAGGCAACACAAATAACTCTTCCTTCACCTGTGAATTGGTTTCAAATTATTAGGGTAGACAGGAAGGTGCCTAGACAATAAAATTACAGTAGTGGAAATTGGTTGGGACTAAGGGGGGAGGGTTAGATGCTATTTGTAGCTATGAGCTTTCTTTTGTTTTTGGATACTAAAAGAAAGTAAAGATCTTTTAATCGAACAATTTCTGTTCTTTATGACAACCTGAATGTATGTTTTCTTTATGACAACCTGAATGTATATTTTCTTTACAAACAATTTGGGTGCTCCAAGTTACCATATGTGGCTTTGCTAGTCGTTATCTAACAGTAAATTGTGTCCAATTTTTCACGAGACAGCAGAGCTGTACCTTGACAAATCCTGACTTTATGTCAATTAACGCCACTGCTTTGCCGTATGGATCTTCTGCAGAAAATTCAACTGCAGTTATGTATTCTTGTTCTCTTTGGTGCTTTTTGCAGTGCTGGGTGTCAAAATCCAACCTTCTACCACCAAAAAGTTTAACCTGTACCAACAAGAGAAGTTAGAATAGACATTAGATACCTACAGAAATTCGGAACAAAATGTTGGAGCCCTTTTATGCTTCGTCAAAGGCCAATGAATGTGTTCTATCTGAAAAAAGATAAATGGAATAGGCAAATAGTAGTGCCATACAGTTACAATTTTCTAGTTTCTGAAATGTCAGGTCTCTGGTCTTCTATATGATCCCTTCAAAGAGACACGATGATGAAGTAATAAAACTGTGATTCTTTATCAGATGATTGATAATTATCTCTTATACTTCAGCTACCTAGCCAGGTCATTGGCACAACAAAATGCTTTTGCAAATACTTTTACAGAGCTCTAAATTAAAAGATAACAGATATCTACCATCCTAAGCCCCACAAGCTCAAAAAGATGGCCATCTTCACTGGAATTCTTTGCACGTTGAAGTGACCACTGCGAATTCATCAGCAGCCACTTAGCTCCCACATGATCTGCAAGCACATGTGTTTGACCAGACTTTGTAACACCAATGATTTGCTTATCAATTGTGCTTTGGCCTTTTATACCAGTCTTAGTCGAGTCCCTTGAACATTAAAACCATCAAGGAAATGAATATCACCATTTAGATACAAAAAATGCTTAACCACTGTACTAGTTCTAATACATTATTAACAGCTAAATATTCTGTTTTTATCTGTCAACTATATGGAATCTTGCTAGCCAAAACAGTGAAACTTTCAGCATTTCTATTGAAGTAATACCTCAATTTTGTATGTTCACACTACCATACACAAAAAGATTAATGCATGTTCACTGGTAAAAGGTAGTCGAGATCTTGCACATTAACCTGAGACTTGGGTAGAAGAATACCTCATTTGCAGACGAATCAGCTCATTTTCAGCTTCATCAAAGATACGTGCCCAACTCTTAGCATGTGGAACTCTTCCGGTAATTGGGAAAAAGCAAGAACTTTTTGAAAGGGTGCGTGGATGGACTATGTGTAGTACATGTGGTGCTTGGATGGGAACAGTAAATGAGACAGCAATTCGTAGGCAGGTCGGTTTTGGGCTCAACTTGCCAGACACAGGCAGCAACTCCACCCATTTTTCAATGGCAAGTTTGGATGCTGGATTCATGATGTTGTCGAGAGAAAGTGAAGTAGTACCTATTGTTTTACATCCCTTGATTACTGGAAAGCTGGAAGATGAGTGTGATAAAAGCTCAAAGAACAGCTCTCCCTTTGGTTCACAATGGAAAGAAGCAACCTGTTTTTCTTGGGATTCAGACAGGATAGTGAGTTTCTGCTTAACATTAAAGAAAGCATCAGGCTGCTTTTTACTGAATGTCACAACAAGGCTTCCCTTATGCCCCTCTGGTAAATTTTTAATACCCACAATCTCCAAAAGAACCTGAAAAGTATTAATCAAGAAAAAGAAAATCATTATATAAACGGAAGATAGTTCAACCATGGTGAGTTCAAGCAATACAATTCATAAAGAGGCATCCACAGAAAAGCTAGTTTGTTCAAAATCTATACATGTACTGGTGTCTAACTCATTTATGTCAATTAGCCAATGGCGCAACAACATAGTAAAAGATATCAAGAACTTCATAAATGTTAATTACCTCCACAAGCTTAACCTCTGAAAGCTGAATTATCCCTTGGTCATCATTCAATGCTACAGTCTCTCTACTCAACATGTTTGATGAATTGGGAGTTGTAGTCACAGGAGATGGGGCAGGCCCTCTATACATAGCACCTGCTTTCCAATACCTAGCTCCAAATGTATCTTCAAACTGCTTGGTAGTCCCGGAAAATCCAAAATCGAGTTTCTTTCCTTTTGTGCGATCAGAATCCATATCATCATGCTCCAGTATTTTACCAAGTGCCTCACCCACATCTTTACAGTAAGCAACAGGATGCAACTGGTGGGTATGCCAAATGAGATCAATATCATAAGTTGGAACACAAAAGCGTTTAATGGATCTTTCCCTGTTCCTCTTGATGAGATGAAGAAATCCCTTGTATCTGGCAACAGCTTCTTGAAGAAAAACATCATTTTTCATGTGGGGTCTCCATACCTTCAATAGGAAGAACATGTCAGGAATATATAAGAAATGGATTCAAGATTACTCTAGTTAATAACATTATATGAGATTAGAGAAACCAATGAACCAGATAAGGAAGTAGCATGCAGTTTATACATTTGATATACCACTATGAGCTAAGCATTCATAGCAGAATGAAGTACAGATTATTATCCAAAATTATCATTACCAAGTAACAAATAATCAATCAAAGTTTCAGGAAACTATAAGTTAAGGATAAAAACACCATCTTTTATCACCTGGTAGAAGAAAGGACTCTGCCTTTTGACAGCTGAAACCAAATCATATTTGGTCCATTTCTCAGTTGCTTGACAAGTTTCCTTGGTGTCTGTAGATAAAACTTTCAACTGAAAGTCATAAGGCTCACTGGGAAACATTCTGTTCCAAATTGCTCGAGTTTTCCTTGAACAAGTTCCTTTAACAGAAGATACAACATTAGAGTTGTCTAAAGTCCTCCCATAAAGTTCCTCACAGTCAGATTTGTATCTTACCTAAACCAGAAAATCATGAAACATTCCTTATCAGGATAATTAGAAATGAAAACCAACTTAACAGGTTTGAAAAATACACAAACTAACAAAATACATGCATGTGTGGGAACCTACAGGATTCAGCCTGTGGCAATGCCAAATCCATTCACAATCAAGAGGAACAACCAGGGGCTCCTCGGCAACTAACGGGTCAGAGTGATTAGCAAGTAAGGGAAGCCAGCAAGCATTGTATCTGAAATTTGCAATTCTCAGAAATCTAATGTAGATCAAATCAGAAATCTCTGCCAATTAGGAACTAAAACACTTCCAGACATCAATTCAAGCTGTGGAAAAGCTAGAGAAGTAAAATACTTAATCTTTATGAAGTCATACAAATTGAACTCCTAGAAATAACAATTACAGAGTCTTTACCTATAGATGACTCTGTCAAGCGCAGCACCTTCATATAGCCAACGATTCTTATCAACAGCTGCAAGGAACTGAAGCTGTTGCTTTGCAGCAGCCAAAAGGTCCACTCTTATAGCAATCTTCTGAGCTTCAAGCCACTCCTGCTCTTGTCCCATCTCTTTCTCTACCTCCATAATCTATATTCAAAGAAATTAATAACAGTCAACTCTTTCGTTTTCAGATAAAACCAAGGAAATGAAAGGAACCACCAGAACGACAAATTCAAAATAGTATTAAAAACCTAAGAACTAGTGAACCATTAATCTTAACAACAAAGCTCCGATCAGCGAAGCCAATCATTAACAACCTGAGGCTTTTGTACAGCCGTTTATCATCATACATACATCAACTGCTAAACTAGCCAAATCAAATGGGTGTGTACGTATTTAGAAGTAACCGAAAAAGTAGTGATCTTACGGTTGTTTAGAAAAATGCTCCTTGGTTGGCCGGAGATGCTTTGGTTTCAGGTGGCTCGGTGAATAAAAGGACAGGTAATTTATAGTTGGGAAGTTGCTTGAGATGACTTGTAAGCTACCTTTGTAAGCAACTCGAAATGACAATTTTGTCCCTTTGAAACTAAAGATCACCTTATCTTTATTTTGGCAACTACCAACCATCAAATATAACTTCTTGTAAATTCAAAAATTTTTATAAAAAAAACTATTAAAATTTTTTAGGATAAAGAAATTAATGATAATCTTAAATTAAATAATAATCAAATTATTTAATAATTTTTTTATTTATTACACAAGGCTCTCCACTTTGTACAAATTTAAAGACGGTCATGATGTACGCAATATTCTCTTTATATTTTTATAAAAGGTAATTTCTATGACTTTAACTTGTGACCTTTTAGTCAGAAAGGATCAACTTTACATATTGCTAAATTAAATAACTTCTAAAATAAAATTATTAAATAATTCCTTATTTATACTAAATTAAATAGCTTATGAAAATACTATAATTCAAAATACAAAATTACTTAAATTGAGATTGACTCTTTCTTATTCTATTGATGGAAAATATGATTCCTTCAAAGTCACTTCAAGAATGCTTTTTTTTTGTCCATATTAATCCAAAAAGGACCGAAAGATCATGGAAATTTCAGGGAAAATGGAGTCAAGTTCACATCAATAGGACTTTTCCAAATTTCTATAACCCAAAAAATGCATTATTGCATTTGTATAAAAATGTAATTTTGTGTGCTTGGAAGTTGGAACTGACCCCGCGAACTCGCTTAAGCGTTCACTGTCTTGTTTCTGAAAGATCATGGAAATTTCAGGGAAAATGGAGTCAAGTTCACATCAATAGGACGTTTCCAAATTTCTATAACCCAAAAAATGCATTATTGCATTTGTATAAAAATGTAATTTTGTGTGCTTGGAACTGACCCCGCGAACTCGCTTAAGCGTTCACTGTCTTGTTTCTGAAAGACAGTGCTTAGAAGCGTGACTAAAGATGGACAGACGTGCATCATTAAGCGAGCACTCACACCTTTTTTGTGTTGGTCTTCAGGTACTCGGTGAGGTGTGTCAGCACGAGGAGGAGTTTGTTAGTAGTTCGTACGAACAGAAGAGCAGTACAGTGGAGTCATTCAGATGTAGTACGTGTGAACTTACTGTTTCTGCTACATGTCCTTTTGGCTATGGTTATTACAAACAGAGGGGAAAGTCTGAGTCTTGATCATTGTAGGAGGCTCGTTGTCATTATCAAACAAACAGTTCTGATCATAGTAAAGGAAACTACTTTTGCCTACATGAGTTTTTGATGCCATTTCTAGGTATCCTTTTGATGCTTACGTTGGCTATTGTTCCTTGGATGCAACTAAGAAAACAGCAGGCATTAGTCCTAAAGTGGAAACTACATGCCGGACGGTATGCTAATAGCTTTAAAGGATTACAAGAGTCCAATGATGTTGGAACTAATTGTCATCTAAACTGTAATCTCATCTGTTTTCGTGGAAATCGTCAACTCTGCTGCTGCTGGAATCAGACATTGCAAGTAGACTTGTCCACAAGAAGTCAAGAATCGAAAATTATGAGAAGCTTATATGAGCTGAACCAGTTTTCTGACATTGTAGATTAGATATATAATGCTAAAGCAATCGAATTTAGATAAAATTTACATATTTTGGTGACTGACTAAAAGATGATTTGGTTTCAGAACTTCAAAACTGATCAGCCTAATAAAGCAAGTTCAAGTATTCAGTGTCTAGGAGAAGAGGAAAAAAGTTAATAGTAACAACTTCCTGACGGACTCAAGAAGGCATGAAGACCCGTTCCTACAAATTTCTCCCAGCTCCACTGGCTCAGAACAAAAACCAGTTTTACAGATATGAAGGTGCATGAATGCCTATGTATGTCGGTTTTGTAGTTTGCTGCTGCAGACTTTAACTTTAAAATTTTGTTTATAGATCAAAACATGAGCAGGACGTCTCTGGAAAACAAAAACTCCCGCCACGAAGTCACTTCCAGGGAAAATGATAGCAAGACCACATGAAGGAAGGAGTTCCAACAGATAACAGGCACGTGAGAATTGGAATGCGATTTACAAATCCTCAGATTTCGACTTTTCCTCTGTCTCTGTTCGGAATGTGGTTTTCTCCAAGTACTCCTCCTCAATAGTTTCTTTAAGGATGAACAATCTTTGCATGACAATAGGCTGACTCATTTTCTTGGCTTCCCTAATGTCTGTCTCCTCCTTACTGAGATGGTATGCATCAAGCATGATTTTGATCCACTTGTAAAGCTCCTTTGGAGTACTGCACAGCCACAAAATAAATTAAACAATGGAAAAACAGTACACAAAAGAGGTGACCAATTGAAGTTTCCAAGATGTGAATCATTGGTAAGATTACTCACGTGTATAAAGCATAAGGATCATTCGCTTCCTTGTCATCCCCCGGGCAGAATGCCGTTGCCAAAGCTGAGAATCGCTCTTCAGGATCAGCGATATTTAGCAAATACTTGAGTAGCTTTATTTCCTTGGGAGCCATACTCCTAAGGCTGCTTTTTGTGGTTTTATATAATTGATACATTATGTCTTTAACCTGCAATTGGACAAGTTTATTGTACTAAAGCCTACAAAGATTTATACAAGAATGCAAAAAGGGCTCCAGTATCATATCAAGGAAATGATGGCATAGTCATGTTAGTATTGGAGCCAAATCGATTCAGGTCTCTTATCAATGACTGGATCAGTTCTAATAATGCTTTTTTGGTATTATCTTGCTACAGTTAAAGAGCTTGAATGAACTACGTAAAGGGTCTAAACGATGATAATACATAAATGAAAGGTTTAGTAAGCTGATTTTGTTATGTCTAGTAGGCTTCAAAGAGGCTATTGAAACGGAAGACATTATTTGGGTTTGCACTATTTTTAGTTATCATTATTCATCAGTATCAGATTTCACAAAGTTTCCTAGTCAACAGAAGCTATGGAATCCAACAAATATATTTTGTGAATTTTGAAGGGGCCATGATTAATGAATCCATCACATAAGTTGACAGTCCAGGTTATACGCAGGTATGAAACATGTATAGGTGGAGAGGATATTCTAATTTTGGTTTGTACCTTGCTCATCAAATATGCAATACTGTTAGGTAATAAGATATAGAAACAAGGATTCAGGAAGGGAAGTGTCCATCAAAATAAACATTTTTACCTCCTCTTTCATTGTTGTGGATTCTTTTGCAGCTGCCCAAGTGCCGTTTATCAACAGGATCAAGGAGGAATCAAGTCTCTTCGCCTTTGCTAAGTGTTTGATCTTTTCACATGCCAGATCCAAGGAAGGAGAATTAAGGATGTCATCAAATTTGGCCTGGGCAGAATCTAATGTGTCCACACAATCAAGTGTATTATCAAAGGCACTGACTGCTGATAAGCATCGTGCTCCAAGCCTGGCAATCCCTGATAAAGATAACAATCATTACATCAAATGAACAACATAAGCTACTAAAAACATTACGTCTCTTATTACTATTCTCAAAAAGCATAGATACAAAGTCTAAATCAGAAGGGAGTATCAGCCTCTGACCCATATCCAATGCAGCTGGAGTAACTCATTATTTAAGGGTTATCGATCATTTGTTATAATAATTGTATAAGCTCTATGCTACAAATTGGAAACTTTAGAGCCAATGACACTTCAGTGCACTAATTCAACTTGCAAAGTGCATCTTACCAACCTTTAATGATGAAATGATATTTGTGCACATGTAGCAGCTTTTTGTGGATGATTGTTTCAGTACAATGAATAAAGACTTATATTGCTCTCAACAATGATATGGAAAAGGAAAAGCAAACAGTAACTGATCTAGCGCAAGTTCACCAAATAAAGGTACTATCAGATTAAACGAGACATTTTGTGACAGGAACTTTGGATACTTGTACCAAAAGGATAAATAGACATCACAAGTGCTCAAGTATTTACCATCACGGTCCTCCAAACTGTCGTAAGTTTCAGAAAGAAGAGTGAGGTAACGGAAAAACTCCCCAGTGAAATCCTTGCGCCGCTTTGTTACTATTGCACTCAAGTCAGTAGGGTTGTCTTGAATTTCTTTAAGAAGCTGACTGTGACTTTCCATTTCATCATCGATCTGCAATGCTCATTCCTGAGTGCAAAAAATCCAGAGAAAGCTCTAAACCCAAAAGATATCAATATCCATTCCCCAACCCTTCATTTGGAAACCCGAAAACAGGCAAGAGGAAGAAAGTAAATATCTCCTGGGTTTCCATGCTATATCTATCCTAATTTAGAGTATGACTTTCTCTACAGTTTGAGTAAAACATTACAAAACAGTCAAAATCCAAGCCTCTGTTTATCTAATGACTTGACCAAGCATCAAAATTAAATACCTACAATCGGAGAAGAAATTTCAATGGAAGAAGGGCAGAAGAATGACCAAGACTGTTATACCTTTTTCACCTTACTGGCAAGTGAAATCAATTTTTGCTTCATGGTAGCGTCCGTTTCCATGTCAGCTCGGGTTTGACATCTACCGTAGAATCTATCACTGTACTTCTTCCACTCCTCCCTGAACAGTAAATACTTTCTCCAATCTTTCACTCGTTTCTTCTGATTCAGAAACACATCAATCATCCTATCACAAAATTGGGTTATAGTGTACCCCTCAGCAACTTCCTCCTCCACGTTATTTTCCACCTCAGCATGTACTAGGCTACTTGCTTTAGAACCTGTAATAGCAATCCCATGTCTTAGACTCTCAGACAAAAACACTTAACAGCCTAAAGCTATGAACTTTAAAAGTCGAAATTAACTAGCTTTTTAGAGCAAGATAACAACTTTGGACAGTCTCTTGTACCGAAAATGAGAATCAAGGGCATGGTTTCTTACTGGTATTGAAGCTGTAACAAACGATTCCTATCGCTGCTCCCATTGGCCTAGTTTTTGTATGTTTCAGGGCTGTGGAAAAAGAGTTGAAGTACAAAGATGGGATTTTGACAGCTCTTGGCTGTGATAATTCATTGAAAGAGGTATTGGAGGTAGTAATGGTGGCCAACAATGGAGATTTGACTGTGGAGTCCAGTCCGAAGAATCCACAATTGCTCATTTCAGCTTTTGATGGAGAGCCGATTCTTAGGAATGCTGTCCGCTGCTTTAAGTTCCTATGCAAGTGGATAACGCCCTTCAACACCTACTAGTACGAGGTCGTTTAGCTCAGGAACAGAAGAGCTTTGTATTTATAATGCTTCTCTGCAATAGTGCCCTGTCTATTTTGCATTAAAGAAAATTAGATTAAATTGAAAACATATTAAATATTAATTTATTATATTTTATTCATAATATAAAACAAAATAAAAAATCACTAGATTATAAATAATAAAAATTAGTTTTTATATTTATAGGAGTTAAATTATTTCAACATTCATAGAACTTCATCTTAAAAAATATTTTAAATATTATTACTTTTTAATAATTTATCAAATACATTATAACTTGATTATAATACTATGTACCACGGTTTTTTTTTAAATATTAACATATTAAAATATAATTAACATACTTTATAATTATATTCATAATATACTTTAAAAAATTTAAAGATATTTTAATATGATAAAAAATTTAAAGATATTTTAATATGATTAATTACTTTCACAAATTTTCAAATTTTTAATCCTACAGGAGTTCAGGCTAAAAGTATAAATATTGATTTTTTTAAAAATTAATAACATTATATATAATTATGTATTGAATATCACGATTTAAATACATAAGTATATATACATTTATTATTTAAAAAAATCAATATTTATAATTTAATATTAAATATCAGGATACCATTTATCATTAACTAACTAATTTGGATGATTATAGATAAACAAAGTATTATTTTTCTTAAATTCAAATGAGTATTAATTAAATATTTAATTATATGAAAATTTGGTAAATTATAAAATTGAAATAAATTACATACTATTACTCGTCTGGATATCACCTATTCAGTTGAGTAGATTCATGCACGCTCCACACAAACTTCATATGGAAGTTGCCATGCCTATATTATAGTATTTAAAGAATAATCTAGGTTAAGGTTTGTTTTTTCCTTCACAAAATGATTTATCTTTGCATGCTTTCTGTGATTATGATTGGAGAGGTTGCCTAATATCTCGAAAATCAACTACAAACTATTGCGTTTTTTTTTTAATCTTCTCTCATTTTATGGCGGGCAAAAAGACAGAAAATTGTTTCTCTATCCTCAACAGAAGCTAAATGTAAAGCTATAACTGGTATATATTGAGAGTTATCTTGGTTACGATCATTGATGAAAGATTTGCGAATATTACATCCAAAGCCAGCATTTTGTATTGTGATAATAAAGCAGCCCACACAATGTAGCTAATCCAATTTTTTGCGAAAGAACCAAACATATAAAAATAGATTGTCATTTTATTCATGATAAGATTCAAGATGATTCAGTCGCAACTGAACAACTTGTCGATCATCATCATCATCATCATCACACCTAATTCGAAGCTCCGCAATGAGGTGGAGTTTGAGGAGGTCTGATAGTACGCAGCTTTACCCCTACATAATAGAGAGGCTGTTTTCCGATAGACTCACATGCAAATGAGACAAAATAAGAATGATGCAAGTTACAGAAGGAAAAGGTAGAAACTAGCATGGTAAAAAATTAAATAGATAAAAAATAAACTAAATACATAAATAAGTAAAAATATCCTAAAAAAATAAACAAACAAACAAATAAATAAATAATAGTAATAATAATAAAAAAATAAAAATTAGTAAACTAAGAAAACTAGAACTATTTATGTGTTAAAGGCTTAGGGCTTTTGCAAAACCTAGGTAAACAGGAGAGAAGACTAAAGCCTAACTATCGAGTATCCTACAACAGAGGCAAACCTACGATTTTATAACAGTAGATTTGATAAGACAAAGAGCTTGGAAGACGTGAAGAGTTGTGTTATCAAAGAGAGAGAAAGAGGGGGCACATCAGAGATTGGGAAAGGATCTACATTTGAGTTGTCGCGTCTCTGTTGTTTCTTGTGAACAACGGCTGTCAGGAGGCTCGAGAAGGCGGATACGACTTTGACATGCTAGGAGAACCTGCAACGAGAAAGACAGTCCTCATTGGTCTTGCATACAACACTGTGTCACCATCCCCTCCCCTGAACTGCAGGCAGAGTTTCCAAGCCAAACCCAGAATCGTAAACAGAGTGACCAAGCAAAATCTAAAAACGCATTATGGCTACTCCAATCACCGGGGAAAGAACACAGGTCGGGTGGTGGCAAGGACTTGTAAACTCTCCCATGCAGTATTTTAAGAGAACTAAACAGTTCAAGGACACTATACAGTGACCAGATCAAGCACAAAAAGGAAGCAACTTGATAGAAGTCTCATATAGGTAAAAGAAACCAAAACCAGAGCCATTTCTGTTAAGACAAAACTAAAACAAAACGTAATAGCAAGCAAAAATATTGTAACCACACATGCATGCACATGACAATAACGAAGCAGCGAGGAAGTTACTTGGGAGCCAAACACTGGAACCTACACTCTGGAAGCTGTAAAGATATATGATACCACTGACATGAGATCTTTAGTGTTCTCCTCTTCTTTTAGGAATTATGGGGTTTCATTATACCAAGGTGGCATCTAAAAAAGTTCACAACCCAAATTCACTTCTCTTGCAGCGGAAAAAACACTAGCAATGTTTTCTAACAGCCTCGGGATTTTTCAACAAGATAAAGAAAAAGATAAAGAAAAGAAGAAAATCCCTTTACGAGTAGCAAAATGAATGAACAAGGATTGCCTAAAGCAACGTGAAGCCATTAACAAAAGCATAAGGAACCTGGACAAGTAGCCGTCCAACTGAATCGAATGCATTGACCTGCTGTGTAACATCGCAGATCACCCGCTTACAGATATTGTCCGCTTTGGGCATTGGCCCAGCCAAGCCCTCACGGTTTTGCTTTTCCACAGGACTTTCCAGGAGGTCACTCATCCTGGTACTACTCTTTCCCTAGCACGTTTAACTTCGGAGTTCTAATGAGATTCGGTGCGTTGGGCCATGGAAAACGTGTCTGTAAGGGAGAGGTATCCGTATCCTTATAAGCCGTACTTCGTTCCCCTCTCCAATCGATGTGGGATCTCACACTCTCCACCCCCTTAGGGCCCAGCCCTCTTTAGGGTCCAGTCTAGCTGGCACAACGGTTCGGGTACCGACTCTGATACCCCTGTAACACCCTAAATCACCCGCTTACAGATATTGTCCGCTTTGGACCTTGGCCCAGCCAAGCCCTCACGATTTTGCTTTTCCACAGGACTTCCTAGGAGGTCACTCATCCTGGTACTACTCTTGCCCTAGCACGTTTAACTTCGGAGTTCTGATGGGATCCGGTGCGTTGGGTAATGGAAAACGCGTCTGTAAGGGAAAGGTATCCGTACCCTTAAAAGGCATACTTCGTTTCCCTCTCCAATCGATGTGGGATCTCACATTCTCCACCCCCTTAGGGCCCAGCCCTCTTTGGGGTCTAGCCTAGCTGACACATTGAGTCGGGTACCGGCTCTGATGCCACCTGTAACATCCCAGATCACCCGCTTACTGATATTGTCCGCTTTGGTACTTCCCAGGAGGTCAACCATCCTGGTACTACTCTTGCCCTAGTACGTTTAACTTCAGAGTTCTGATTGGATCCGGTGCGTTAGAGTGTGAGATCTCATATCGGTTGGAGAGAGAAATGAAGTACGCCTTATAAGGGTACGGATACCTCTGCCTTACAGACGCGTTTTCTATGACCCAACGCACCGGATCCCATCAGAACTCCGAAGTTAAACGTGTTAGGGCAAGAGTAGTACCAGGATGGGTGACCTCCTGGAAAGTCACGTGGAAAAGCAAAACCGTGAGGGCTTGGTTGGGCCAAAGCCCAAAGCGGACAATATCTGTAAGCGGGTGATCTGGGATGTTACAGGTGGTATCAGAGCCGGTATCCGACTCAATGTGTCAGCTAGGTTGGACCCCAAAGAGGGCTGGGCCCTAAGGGGGTGGAGAGTGTAAGATCCCACATCAGTTGGAGAGGGGAACGAAGTACAACTTATAAGTGTACCGATACCTCTCCCTTACAGACGCGTTTTCCATGGCCCAACTCACCGAATCCCATCAAAACTCCGAAGTTAAAAGTGCTAGGGCAAGAGTAATACTAGGATGGGTGACCTCCTGCGAAGTCCTACGGAAAAGCAAAATCGTGAGGGCTTGGCTGGGCCAAGGCCCAAAGCGGATAATATCTATAAATGGGTGATCTGAGATGTTACAGGGGTATCAGAGCCGGTACCCGAACCGTTGTGCCAGCTAGGCTGGACCCCAAAGAGGACTGGGCCCTAAGGGGGGTAGAGAGTGTGAGATCCCACATCGATTGGAGAGGGGAACGAAGTATGCCTTATAAGGGTACGGATACCTCTCCCTTACAGATACGTTTTCCATGGCCTAATGCACCGGATCCCATCGGAACTCCGAGGTTAAATGTTCTTGGGTGAGAGTAGTTCTAGGATGGGTGATCTTTTGGGAAGGCCTCGAGAAAAGCAAAACCGTGAAAGCTTGGTTGGGCCAAGACCCCAAGCGGACAATACTTGTAAGCGGGTGATCTGGGATGTTACAAGTGGTATCAGAGCCAGTACCCGAATCGTTGTGTCAGCTAGGCTGGACCCCAAAGAGGGCTGGGCCCTAAGGGGGTGGAGAGTGTGAGATCCCACATCGGTTGGAGAGGGGAACGAAGTACGCCTTATAAAGGTACGGATACCTCTCCCTTATAGACGTTTTTTCCATGGTCTAATGCACCGGATCCCATTGGAACTCCTAGGTTAAATGTTCTTGGATAAGAGTAGTTCTAGGATGGGTGACCTCCTGGGAAGGTCTCGGGAAAAGTAAAACCATGAGGGTTTGGCTGGGCCAAGGCCCAAAGCGAACAATTTCTGTAAGCGGGTGATCTGGGATGTTACATGCTGTGAACTCATATGCCTGATATAACTCTTAAAATAGGAACTTATGTTCCATTATTCCATATACTATCCAAAAAAGAAGAATATAAGTCATACCGGAGGAAGAAGAGTAGCAAGAAACATGACATCTCCGATGAGCAGAGAGTTTTCCTCTATACGAGTCATTCAAGAGAAACCCCGTTTGTTGTACAAAGAAAAGGGAAATGCTCTTCCATGACAAACAGCTGCACGTTGTACACCAATTTCATCAAAAGAATGAGAAAGCATAAACAGTACCTGTGTTCAAGGCCTTGGGCTTTCATAATCCCACGTCCGTACATCAAAACTGAACAACTTGCTGATGTGTTCATTAAATCATTAGGGACAGAAGTTTTTTCTAGAATGAAATGCAAGTTGGGAGTTCTTGATATTCACTCTCCAACTTGAGGAGTGTTGAGAAATCTTATTGTATATTAAGGTTTATGGAATAAATATTGTAATTTGTTATACAAGATAGAAATAATATGGTGTGCCACTAATTGTTAATGCACCAAATGCACCACTTAATTGTTAGTGCACCAAATGCACCACTTAATAGTTAGTGTCACTTCTATTATCATGATAGTATTTTATTAGAAATTTTGTACTATAAATAGAATGGTTAACTTGATGTAAGAT
>JAOQMQ010000194.1:23916821-23931061 GCA_027563845.1 Erythroxylum subrotundum
TTCGTATCTTCTTCTGTTTTTCTTGATCTATCGTGTTGAAGTGTTGATTTTTGAAGAATCTTTGTGTATTCTTCACAAATCCAAAGATATAAATCTAATATTGAGTTCAATTGAGTTTAAACGACACAAAATCTGATCAAATTTAAACCAATTTTGATTAAATATATTTGCCAAGCGTAACCTAAACACCTTATTTCCTTATAAATATGATTAATTTGTGGGGTCTAGATGCAGATTTAATACATTTAGAAGGTTTTATAAGCATTTTAATTTGGTAGCTTATTTGACTACTAATCAATTGAGTTGGTGCTTCGAATATGCTAATTATGTTCTCATTCACCATAGTGAGTATCGTGGATAGGTTGATACATAGGCAAATATTAAACAAATGAAGACTCTTTGTTATAGTACTCAATATCTATAAGTTGATAAATTAATTATAAAACCTGTTAAATTAGATTAAATAAAATTAAAAAATTTAAAATATTATTGAAAGATGTTGTTCTTACCTATCAAATAATTTGAAGTTTAATAAAAATTATTAAATGATAATTAATTGATTTATTTTGATTTATAAGAATTTATTAATTTATAAAAATTGACTGATTAATTAATAAATTGATTGATTTAAATAACAAGAGTAATTAAAGTGAATCGAACCAAAAAGTTAAAAGGTTCAAGATTTTACGGTTGAACCGGTCGAATTTTTTTAATCATTAAATTTTGTACTATAACAAGGAACTTTTGGTAGGGATAGCAATGAGCTGACCCATGGGCCTAGATTAAGGCATCTTCAATAAGCCGGGCCATAGGCTAAGCCCAGACCTATAAGCTTGTTTTCTTTAAAATAGTTGAGTTTTAGGTCGGTTTGAGCTCATAATCAATTAAAAAGAAGACGTTATTTTACGCTTTTAGTTTTTAAAAAATTAGCAAGGGTATTACTAACTTTTGGAAGAAGTACATGGCCTAAACTAGGTTTGATAACAGGTCAAGCCGAGTTCAAACGTGGTTCAAGCTCAAGTCTGGTCCGAAAACTCGATTAAATCCAAAGGTATAAATCTAATATTGAGTCAAATTGAGTTTAAACGACACAAAATCTGATCAAATTTAAACCAATTTTGATTAAATATATTTGCCAAGCGTAACCTAAACACCTTATGTCCTTATAAATATGAGTAATTTGTGGGGTCTAGATGCAGATTTAATATATTTAGAAGGTTCTATAAGCATTTTAATTTGGTAGCTTATTTGACTACTAATCAATTGAGTTGGTGCTTCGACTATGCTAATTATGTTCTCATTCACCACAGTGAGTATCGTGGATAGGTTGATACATAGGCAAATATTAAACAAATGAAGACTCTTTGTTATAGTACTCAATACTATGTCTATAAGTTGATAAATTAATTAAGCTTGATACCATACATAAAAGTTAAATAATAACATTTTTTAATAACTATGAAACTTACAAATTGTTAAATATATGTAACAATAAATTAATAATTCAAACTAAGTTTATAGATTTAATTTAAATGATAAATAATTAAATAAATAGGTGATATATTGTTTATATGCTATCTAAACCATTAACTATTTGTAAGCTAATTAATTTTTACAAATCAAAATAAAACAATTAATTATTATTTAACTGTCTCATTTTTCGATCAGACTTTAAATTTTTCAGGATAGTCTTCTACAATCAATTTTTAAATTTCTTTAATTTTATTCAATCTTAACTGATTTTATGAGGATCTAATATCAGTTGAACTTTTTAAACCTTAAACATCTTGTTTTACTGTTTAACTTCCGGTTTGATTTTTAAAATATTGCGTTTCCATAAAAGAGTCAGCTTACAGTAATTTTTATTTTGAAAGATGAAATTCTGGTGCTTTGTCGTCTATTTCCTTGCTAGATTAGTAATTATTTGAGAATAATAACAACCCTATTAACCTAATTACTGTTAATTACAAGCTCATGTTAATTATTTTATGCCAATTTCTGCACTGGAAGCGAAGTTGGTAAAAACCAATTAGGGTTTTTCCATGAAGTCAAGTAACCTAGTAATTGATCACCATATATATGTATAATGTAAGCTACATATTTCTCCATCATAGTTGGATGGTTTGCAGATCACACCTTTAATTGGAAAATTGATATTTCATTAGCTTTAACCTTAATCCCAATTATAACTACATTAACACAAATTATTGTACTAAGCTATAAGTATAAACAATTTCAAGCACCCTTCTCATCAAAATCTGTGCGCAGACAAGCTTGCTTTCCAGCCATGGGAGTATCTTCCCCTTTTCAAATCTCCATGTCCTAAATTGACCCGTACAGGGCGATGTTTCTGAAGTTCTCCAGATAATTTAGTACTGATGAGTCTTAACAGATCAGTAGCTTTCTTGTGCTACATCAATGGCTCCATTTAAGTCCGAATGACAAGCCAGCAAGTTGGGTAATTTACTTGAGCACATCACAATGGACTGGTATTTGCTAATGAAACCAAACCCTATTTTCATGACGTTGCACACCTTGGTAATGGACAAGGAGACAGACGAAAACAAAGGGTTGCTCCGCCTATTATTTTAAACCAGATTAATTTAAACTCATATACTTACATAACCACTACCAAAACCAAGTTTTAATATAATTAATATGCCAATAATCTAACCTGAAAGTGTTAATCATTTTTGGATTATTCTGAATCAAGCTCTCTCTCTCTCTATCTTCTTCCTAGTCATCTTCTTCTTTAACTTCTACATTTGAAGTCAAACCTACGCTTATCATACTCTTTTTCACCAAAAACCTGACATGTTTTTGATACCCTTTTGTCAGAGTTACCGTCCGATGCTGATTCTTCTATGTTTTGACTCCTAGAAACCTTAATTTCCAGGACTGAATTCGAACGACTAGGTGATAGTATTTCTTTTCTTGCAACTTTGTGATTATCAAGGAAAAAAAGCTGAATTCAGATACTTGTAATGGACTGCAGAAGAACAAAAATTGGCTTGAAATATAGTAGGGTTGATTATGTTTTTGAGACCAGATGGGTCGAGCTCCGTTTAAAATGAGAAAATGATGGAAGGAATGCATAGTCGGATCTTAAGGATTGGTTTTGACGTTATACTTTGCCTGTTCATCCTTGTTCAATTAACTTGCGCACAGCCAGGTTAGTTTTACTGACAAGTTTTCTGGTATTATCAAGCTTTTCTGGTAAATTCAATTAGTTGACGTGGTCTTCTTCCAGAAGTCTCGGAATCAAGACTTGATCTTTCATTATTTTTACCTGTTAATTGAGTTCTTGCGGATATAAACCTTGTGATCTGGATCTAAAAGTCAACTAAAGGAAGTATAGATCATAATTTGTGAAGTTAATATGATATTATTGTATGTTTCTCGTTATTATTCTCGATCTGAGGTCCTGTACGACCACTGACTTGGGAATATATATACATGTTCATGCTTAAGCAGTGTGATGCAAGATTCGCTATGCCATTAAAAAATATAATCGAAAATCATAAGCTTGAAGTTAATTACCTAAACATGTGATGGGGTATAAAAACCTGAGAAAGTGGATCTTCTTTGAAAAGTGTGAAGCAAACAAGTCATCTGTCAGGATTGAATAGCAGCAAATTCTCCAATTCCTGCATATATGAATATTTACGTTACACAAATATTTGCGAAGCACAATTTAAAATCATGCATTCAATATCTGCAAATCTAAGTCTATTGTAAATATTCCTTCTTTTTTGTGCCATAGAAATCATTTTATTTTTCTTATTTGGTCCAAAGTAAAACACAATTTTAGATTCTTAACCTTTCAAGATTTGATCTTCTTTACGTTATTTCTTTTCCAGGGTTTGTGAGCATTGCAAGTTGTGCTGAATCTTGTTTTAAGGATAATAATGGCATAAAGTATACATCAGACAATGGAATCTTCCAAGCAGATTCTACAAAATGGCAATGCGATGACACATTAAGGGCAGCTTTAAATGACACAACATATGGTAAAGTTCGAGTTTTCTACATTCATTCAGAAAAGATATGCTACAAGCTGCCAACAACTCGTGACAGCGACTATCTGATAAGAGGAACATTCCTTTCCAGTGACTCTGTGAGAACTTCAGTCTCTTCATTTGATGTTTTAATTGGGGTCACACCTATAGATGCAGTGAACTCTTCCAAGGACGTGGAGGTAGTGGAGGGCATCTTTAGAGCTACCGAGCAGAATATAGACTTCTGTTTAGCTTATGACAAAGGGGACCCATATATCTCACAACTTGAGCTTAGGACCTTGGATAATTCAAAATACTTCCAGGGAAATGCTACTACTGTTCTGAACTTGATTGCCAGGATCGATGTAGGGAACAATGGAGCTGATATCAGGTATATGCTCTACTCTTCTTCATCATAAACTCAACAAGTGAAAGATTGAATTCGATCGTAACCCTCAAGTTTAGGCTAATTCAACAACAATTTTAATTCGATTTCCAAACAGGCTTGAAAAAAGCTAATTCGTAAGTTGATATGTGTAAGCTCAAATTGATGAAAGGGCTAAGAATTCAATTCTGAAGAAGGTAATTAAAGTAAGGACCTTGAAATAACACACCTTTAATGAGAAATTAAAAGTCATTAGACATCAAGTGTAATTCTCTTATTAAGATGGTGATGTTAAAAACTTCAGGAACCTAATCACGTTTCAATACAGCTAACGTATCCATTATGTTTTAAGTACTTGTACTGCAAATGATGGAGATTTTTGGGGTTGAAACAATGCCTATAATATCTGTGAACTTATTTTCAGATACCCAGTTGACAAATTCGACAGGATTTGGAGAAGTCCCGACCCTGAAACACTTCCTCCATCAGCATCAGTTTTGTCCACTCCTCTGTATATTCCTGATAGACCAGTGCCTTCACAGGTTCTCCAAACAGCACTCTACCATCCAGACAGATTGGAATTTCAACATAATGACCTTGACACACAGGAGTACAACTATGTTGTGTTCCTGTATTTTTATGAACTAAATGATTCTGTCCAAAAAGGACAAAGAGTGTTCGACATTTACATTAACAATGAGATCAAGCTAGACAGATTTGACATATTGGCTAATGGATCGAAATACATCGAAGTCCCCCTCAATGTCGCAGCTACAGGATCTCTGAACTTGACCCTAGCAAGGATTAGAAATGGATCCAACTTTGGACCAATCTTAAATGCCTATGAGGTCCTGCAGGTGAAGACTTGGGTTCAAGGAACTAATCGACGAGATGGTAAGTCCCCAAGATTGGATGCAAAATAGAATCTTGTTTATTCATTTTTCATATAGATACTTAAGTTAGCTTTCGATCTACAGTGGAAGTGATAAACAATGTGGCTGATGAACTACTGGAGCAGAACAAGGAAATTAAAATGTCGAACCTTTGGTTAGGAGATCCATGTCTTCCAACTTCTTGGAAAGGCCTGACATGTAATAATATGAATGGGTCTTATGTAATCTCCAAGTTGTAAGTCGCTTTTTGTTTTCCCATTTTCTTGGAAAGATATACCTTGACACTGAATTGGAGAATTTACGCCATGATCGTGGTATTTAGTTAGATTCTGTATTTATCTGATCTATTTTTCAGGGATCTATCTGCAAATAATCTTGTTGGAGCAATTTCTGCCAGCATTCCGCAGCTTCCTTACCTAAATGAATTGTATGGTTGATTATGCTGTTATCCAATTTTTTCAGCTGCCACCAATGTTTACTGTTCATAAGAAATTTTTTTATTATTCTGTTGTTTACTGTGTGTAGGAACCTCAGCAACAATGACTTCACTAGCTATATCCCATCATTCCCAGCATCCTCCATGTTGAAAATAGTGTAATCTTCTTGCTTTCCTCTGTGATTTGTTCAACTCTAGTGATTGATCTTGTGCCTAACTATGATATCTGCAGACCTTGAGAATAGATACACCGTTATCAGAAATGAAATTCCTCCAAAATGAAGTAGACAAGATGCTTAATTTCCTTTTCTTTAGCAGAAACTAGCACGACGATCAGTACCGCACATGATGTTTGCACATGTAATTATCTGATCTATATTTCAATTTTCAGGGATTTGAGAAACAATGATCTACAGGGATCTCTTCCAGATTCTCTCCTTCAACTCCCACAATTGGCAACACTGTAACCTCCGACCCCTTTTCTTTTGCCATGTGATAAAGAGCATTTAGACAGGCTACGTCTTTCTCTGAAATCTGCTATACTAAACTCACTACTTTTCTGCTTGTCCATAGATACTATGGATGTAATCTTCATTTAAGTTCAGAGCTTCCTTCCAGCTTTAACAGATCAGGAGTGACAACAGAGTATGAGCCTACTGCCTATGTTTGACCATTTGGTTTCAGAAAGTGGGGAAAACGGCACACTAACAATTCATGCAACGTATTTCAGCTCTGGGGCATGTGATGATTTTCAGGAATCACAAAGTAGCAAGCATGGAATAGTCATAGGCACTGCTGCATGCGGTTCTGTCTTATTCACGGTGGCAGTGGGAATTGTTGTTGTACACAATTACAGAAGAAGATTCAGGGCTAAGAGAAACAACAATGGCAAAAGGTTTTCAACCACGAGTGAGTAAACATTGTCTACTTCACTTTGTGTGTACTTGTAACTCAATCAACTTCTCGTCCACCTTCAAGAGTTTCATAATCCAGTCCTCATAATCCAAGTTTTTCTATAAGCTTTCTGACACTTTAAAATATTGTATTGAGTTTCTTTTTTAACTCCATTTGTTTTTATATTTGCAAATTTTGTTAGTTTTACCTCCACAATAGGAGTCAAAGAAGTTAAAGTTACCAGCAAGAATAGTATCACAACATTCAATAGATAGGAAAAAATTTTGAACTTATCTATTTGAAAATACACGTGTAAGCTAGCAATTCACCATTCATTTTCTGGTAAATATGATTTTTCACTTACCATGTTTCTTCCAATTGTATGTCATCATTGCTGGATACATCCTTCCTCACTGAAGTTTTTACATTGGCAGATGCTGTTTTCTCCGTGACAAGTAAAGATGACTTGGTTGTGAAGTCCATAACCATTCAAATGTTTACTTTGGATTACATAGAGAGTGCCACCCAAAAGTACAAAATCTTGATAGGTGAAGGTGGCTTTGGATCAGTATACCGTGGGAAGCTACATGATGGTCAAGAAGTAGCAGTTAAGGTCCGATCATCAACTTCAACTCAAGGAACTCGGGAGTTTGAGAATGAGGTATTTAATGCCTTCCATTACAATTCAGCTCTAATCAACTCTTCCCACCTCAGGTCCATATACTCCTAACTGACAATCACTTTTGATTTATGGTACAGTTAAACCTTCTTTCAGCCATTCGGCATGAGAATCTGGTGCCGCTTCTTGGTTACTGTAGTGAAAATGATCAACAAATCCTAGTTTATCCATTCATGTCGAATGGTTCTCTACAAGATCGTCTCTATGGTATTTCTCACCAAAAGCCCCACCAACTAATTTATTCTCAAGTTCATCTTCTCCTAATAATCAGTTCCTTAACAGGGCAAGCAGCCAAAAGAAAAATTCTGGACTGGCCAACAAGACTTTCTATTGCTCTTGGTGCTGCTCGAGGTAGGTAGTAGTGTGTATCAACAACTCAAAATATTCTGCTAAGTTGTTCCTATAGTGAAACTAAGAACAAGCATACAGACTAAACCACAATACTGACTTTTCATTCTGCTAAAGAATAAATCTGAAAATCCATCTTGACATTGAAGCTCTACTGATTTCCTAAACATTGCTGCCCAGCTAACATCTCTGCATTGTGAATATTATGGCACCAAGGGCTGACACAATCGTACAGTAACATCTCAAAGCATGTAAGAGAGACTTCAAAGGGCAACACGCTAATATTCCATATTCTTGGATGACTGTATTCAATGTAAAACAATGCAACAGGATACAGGTTAATAAAGCAGCTGGGAAGTTGCTAAAGCTTCTGCATTCTTCCCTTTGCTAGAGTACGCGATACTTTGTCAAACAGTTTATGTTGGTGAAAGAAACACCAACACTGAGTTTAGGAATCCTTTGAGCTTAGAAGCTTAGACATATGAGCAAAAATCATGAAGAGTGATCTTTACAAAAAGTCTTGGAACCGCAAAATGTTGGTCCTTCAGTTTCTTTTGATTTGTAAGATGAACCAATGAAGTATATGTCTGGTGATCACTTCCTATCCAAAAACCAAGCTCGTGATTGATTTGATAAACCACAATTAGAACTTATTAGAGAAGCTCACATGTCCTAACTGCTGTCAGTTGCATTCCCTCTTCAATTGTTTCAGAGACCTTGAGGTGAGGAAAAACAATGAGATTACATGTAGCTCTCAATTGTAAAAGGGCTGACTGCAAGTTTTTAGCACACCAAGAAATAGAAGCAAGTACTGACAAGAAGGTAGATTAACCAATCATCTTGGCTATTTAATGATATTCATTCCATAATCAAATGACAAAATCAAAAAGAACAAGTAGTATAACAACCGCAGCTGTAAATCTTCACAGGATATATGCAGAAACTGGGATAAGGGAAAAACTCTTGTTCAAGTAGACAGTGACAGCTGCTCTAACTGTTTCCTGGGAAAACTTAATGTGAATACCCTAGTATGTTAGAACACAAAACTAGCAAAGAAGAAAGATGGAAAGTAAAATGACTCGCATAAGACACTTTTTTTTTATAGAATTACTTTATCTGATTCCATAAGCTACATCCTTTTCTTCTGTTTTGATTCATTCTTCTCAATCCTTCTTCATTTCTTTGCCTCACTAACAACAGATGGTGCCACACATGCTTAAAGTCTCTTTAACAATTTCAGGTTTGTCGTATCTTCACACATTCGCAGGACGTTGTGTTATACACAGGGATGTAAAGTCGAGCAATATACTTCTAGATCACAGCATGAATGCCCGAGTTGCAGATTTTGGCTTCTCGAAATATGCTCCTCAAGAAGGGGATAGTGGCGCATCACTCGAAGTAAGAGGCACAGCAGGATACATGGATCCAGAGTAAGTGAAATTTGCCCACATCCAGTACTCTTTTAAGTTTCTTCAGCGGAAGGGGGATGCCATCTGTGCTTAATCCGTGATTTTCTTTGACTGTATTTACTCTAACCCTTTTCATGAGCATAGGTAGTACCTAGAATTGTAAGCAAAAAGCTTGAAAGGCTTTTCTGACCAGATAATTGCCAATGCCAGTCCCATGCTTTTTGTATGCAAGCACAACCTCTAATAACAGTTCCAACTGCCATAACTATTTCTGTTCAGGTACTACTCAACCCAGCGTCTATCTGCAAAAAGTGATGTCTTTAGCTTTGGGGTGGTCCTCCTAGAAATTGTTAGTGGTCGGGAGCCTCTCAACATACAAAGGCCACGAAATGAGTGGAGTTTGGTTGAATGGGTGAGTCCAAGTGTTTCTTTCTCATACTTTAAGCGTTGACTTTCGTAATGCTTTTCCTGGAAGAAGTTATAAAGAAATTCAACATATCACTTCAGATATCTGTTGCCCCTCATGGACCTTATATTTAAGGCTTCATGATGTATTGCATGTCCATGTTTGTGTTTGTTTGCTTCATTGCACAACCCATTAGAGACCGTTATGGTGTCGATTGACAGAAGCACTTTACTGCAGGCAAAACCCTTTATAAGAGAGTCAAGGATCGATGAAATTGTTGACCTGAACATAAAAGGAGGGTACCATGTAGAGGCAATGTGGAGAGTAGTGGAAGTGGCATTGGCATGCATTGAGCCTTTCTCTGCTTATAGGCCATGCATGGCTGACATTGTCAGGGAGCTGGAAGATGCTCTGATTATAGAGAACAATGCATCTGAATATATGAAGTCCATAGACAGCATAGGAGGTTATAGCTTGGGAGGTTCCAATCGCTTCTCAATAGCACTAGATAAGAAAATTCCCCTATCACCACCAGCTCCAACACCACCAGAGCCATCGCCAATTAACACGCAAGTCTTGGCTCCTCCAGAGCCTAGATAGCAGATGGTTTTGCTATGGTTCCCAATCAAAAAGTGATTATTGATTTACCATCATATGATCAGTTACAAAAAACTATAGTGGAAAATTCCAACATTCATCTTTAAGAGATTGTGGAGCTAGCTGTCTGTTTCATTACCCAAGCTTAATTTGATTATTCAGAGTATTTCAAATTGAAGAATCTCATTCTGCAGCAAGAATTTTGAAGGATTTAGTACAATCTTGCATTTTTCAGTACAATCATGCACACAAGCACAAATTGGTAAAAGAAGTATGGTATTGTTAGCATGATTTTGAAAATTTTTCTCGAACTCATGCTATAATATGATCTTTCATTTTTTTCTTCTCAAAATTCACAGGCTATCAAAGTAAACACCTGAGATGATTTTAACAGGAAGAATGGTTCATTGAACTATGTTGAGATTTACAGTCTGATGTTCAATTCATCAACTATGAAATAGCAGAAGAATTTGAACATCAAAGCAGTGCACTAGCAAAATGACAATCTCAGATAAATGGAATGAATAGAATTGGTAGCCAGCAATTAGGGAAATAGATTCTCATCATTTTACTTCTTTCTAGAGTGCAGGTGGATAACAGATGTAGCACGAGACAAAAGGCATAGATTACAATAAGATAGTGTCTTGTAGGCTTTTCTCTCTTCCTTTGCTTTCCTTTTTGGATCAAACAATTTAACTGTTTATGAATCACTGGTGATTTAATAGTTTGAAACCAAGTGGGATCACCACAAACAGCCATTTTATTATTCCATTTCGGTGTCCAGCGGGCCAGACATTAAAGCTTAAAAACTATTTTCCCATGTTGCTACTATTTTGGTTTAGGAATTTGATAGCCAATACAGAAACCAATTTCATTTTTCATGATATTAAACTTGTTTTACCATGAAAGGCTGAAAAAATTTCAGCCACTCCAAGATAAACAGATTTCGCATAATCTTAAGATCTTATACGTAATGAGGGGACCTAAGAAGATCAAGTAGCCTTGTGCTCTCAGTGAGTCACTGATGTTCAGACTAACTATCGGGGTCAGGTATAAAATGCTCCTTCTGCATATACTAACTTAGAGGCTCGGAAAAGACAACTTTAGCAAAATTTTCCACTCACAAAGACGAACCAAAATTGTCAGTTTACCATAAAGCATAAGATGCCAAAATCAGAATAATCCATTTGGAATTCAGTAAACCATAAGCGAGTGCAGCAGTTTGCTGCTCAGTAAATAACAATCACTATAAGGCATTATATTAGCGAACAAAAGTTGAAAGACTGGGTTTTGACCTAAACCCAGATACAAAATGATGAACATATTAGAGACAAACAAATACAACACATGCTATATTTGGTTCTTATGGGCAATTACAGCAGAATCAGAACAGTACCCAGTCGAAAAAACACAAGAAATCAGGTTGAAAAAAGAGAAGGGTTGGCTGTGGCAGTACCAACTTGGACTTCGAGCAGCTCAAGACGTCGTTCCAAAGTATCAAGCTTTTCATTAAGCGATGCCAACTTGGACTTGGTAGTAGCCTCTACACAACCGAAAAACGAATTGGGTACCACTAAAATCAATCAATCAATCTCAAAAAATCGAAGGAAGAAGATAAAGGTGAGTGCATGGTACCGAATTGAAGGAGGAAATCAAAGAGGCGACGAACATTGAGAGAGATTTGGGAAATGAATTCTCTATTCTCCCAATCGGCTTGCACCGCTATTCCAACGTTCACTGCGTTGGTTATTCCTCCTGCTCGAGCCATTTTGAATTCCGGTTTCTACAGATTGATTCTTGGAAGAACTGAAATTCAAAGAGCTACAAGCTTGGGAAAAGATCTGAGCTTCACTGCACCAATAACAGCAAAGACAGAAGGAGGAAGAATTTCCAAAACTTGTATCCGGAAAGGTGAAATTTGGGAATTTGGAATCGAAATCGGTGGGCGGTGGCTTTGAGTGTTCGTTCGTTGCTTATCAGGTGAACTATCGGTTGGTTGGTTAGTTGTTCAGTTTGACTTTTTTTTTGCCTTTTTTCTTTTTATATATATTTAATATTTTACCGTACAAAATTTGAGATTATTTCGAAGGCAAGCTCCCTCGTTAATTATTAATTCGTGTCGTCGTCGTGCTCCAAAATTTCGCAATGAAACAAAATTTGAAAAGCATGCAACCTTACTCTTATATTATAAAGAAGCTATTTTCAATAAGCTCACATCCATATGTAACATGATAATAGTGATGTAAGTTAAAAAGAATAAATATATAAAAACTGATAGTAAATTCATATATATATTTGTTGGTGATCTTAATCTGCTATTACCTTTTACCTCGCAAAGACCAGCTCTGCTCGTTGTTAGTTGCGTTATAAGTCTTCCCTAATCAGCCTTATCCGAATCAATTATTTTGTGTTAACTAAAAAATGTTTTTAAAAAATGATAAAATAAGAAGTTTAATGTTTAAAACGTTAATTCGATTTAAAGATTAAATAAAATTGAAAATTTTAAAATATGATTGAAAAATTTTCCTTGCTAATTTAAAATTTAATAGAAAAAAGATTATTAAATAAAAATTAATTGATTAATTTTAGTTTATAAGAACTTATTAATTTATGAAAACTTAACGAATAATTAATAAATTGATCCATTTTTATCAACAAAAAAATAAATCAAAAAAATTAGACAAAATTTTTATAATTAAATCGGCCGAGTTGGTTCAATTTTTTAATTATCGGTAAATACCCTCATTAATTACTTTTTTAATTTATGTAAAAACATATTTTTTATAAAAATAAATTTAGAGATACTTTCTTCAAGTGAATACTAACTAAATCGTTGAATAATCCGTATTTAAATAAATTACTTAATAAGATAATAAGTTAAATCCTTTATCATAAGTCAAACTTTTTGAATTGCAAAGCTCCGTGATCCTGAGATTTTGTAAAAATATTTTATTATATTTCCAAGAATTAATTTAATTAGATTATTATATATTTTCATATTAAGAAAACAATAATCACTTGCTTATCATAAAAAATTTCAAGATAATAGTTCTCTATTAAATGGTGCAAGAAGTTATAATTTTGTATGTTAATTTTCAATACAAATGCAATAACATGAAATTGTCACATTTCACATAATACTAATTAATATTTTAAAGTGTTTATGGTTATGAATTATTATAACTAAATTAAATTAAAATTTTGTGCTTTCAAATCCAAAAACAATGATTTAAAAATTGGAACTGAAATTAAACTGATAAAATAAGAGGTTTAAAGTTTAAAAGGTTCAATTCTTATATTGTCATAAAACTAGTTAAAGATTGAATAAATTAAAGAATTTGAAATATGCTTGAAAAAGATTATCCTTACTTATCGAAGAATGTAAGGTTTAATTAAAAAAGAAACTGTTAAATAATAATTAATCGGACCGGTTTTTAATAACAAAATTTATTAAAACAAATTAAACTAAAAAATTAAAAATAAAATTAAAAAATTAGCCAATTTAAAGTTTTTACGGTTGAAAAATATATATATATATTCATGATTTATTTAACTTCTCAATGCTTATTTCAAAATAGGAATGACATTTTAACCCGATCTCATTCAACCCTAAACGACCCTGTTTTGTATAAATTGGTTCGGACTTAAACGATGTTGTTTTTTTAAATTTAATAAAATATCGTTTTGATCCAAAATTGGAAACCATTCCCATGCCTACTCTTGGGGGGTTTTATGTAGGATTGATCATGGACAAGAAAACCAATTGCTTCTCTTCTACTTAAACATGCACTGAGACATAAGAGTGTTGCAATCTTTTAGGGTATAAATTTCAGCATCACCAAGCCAACGGAATCCAATCAGTAGAGGAAAGATAGGAAAGTTTTTAAGTATTCGTTTGTCTACCAGAAGGATCAGAGGATATAATCATGATTCAATAATGCAAAGGTTGTTGTTGAGGTTCTTGTACCAAAGGCATTGGAATCACTAAAATTTCCCCGTCTCAGTATGCAACAAGCAACTGACAGACGTAAAAGATTTTCAGCAATTGTTTATTCAGAAATCCAGTATACAGAACCGAATAATCTTCAATTCCAGTGTATTCAGGCTGTCACCGGTAATAACCCGTTATGCCTGAGCAGAGCATCAGGAGAAGGTTCACGGCCTCGGAATTCTACAAAAACCTGGAGATTGATAT
>JAOQMQ010000194.1:23953694-23968204 GCA_027563845.1 Erythroxylum subrotundum
TCAGCCTGAACCACGTCAAAGGGAGGAAATTCAAAGTCTTGCAATAGAGGATTGGCCTGAAGGCTCTCATCAACAGCCGCAGAAGCCATAGAAGGTACAGAGAGAGAAGAATAGCAAGGAGAGAAAGAGTGGGAATGAGATAGAGGAGTTGATTTGTGAAGAGCTTGTAGGCAGAAGGAGAAAGAAGAAGACCAGAGAGGGCAAGGAAGGGATTTGCGAATATATCTGGGGGCACAATGGGAACGAGGAGTTCGTTTTAGGATGGGGTGTATCGAGCGGGAGAGAGAGAGTCGTGACGCCAACGCCATAACAATGTTGAGCATAAGAAGAGCTCCGAGTATAGTCCTACTTGGAGCGTGAAATGTGGATTTGGCTTTCATTCTTTTGACTTGCTTATCTTGTTCCTCTATGCGGACATAAATATTATCTTTGGATGGATTAAGTTAAACATAAGACATGATGTTAGGGAAGTACAAAGAAAGTTTAATAATGTTGTTTTATTTAGTTTAAATTGAGTCTAAATTTAAAACTACCGTAAAATTATATTTTGAAGTGTTCAAATTAAATTTTAATATTTTTAAAATACGAATGAAAGACTTAACAGGATTATCTCCCTCGCGATAATGCTGCCGTGACATTGTTTTGTACTTTTAAATAAAAAATGAGTCTTATTGTCACGTGACAAATAAGATACACCGTCTAAAACATATAAATATAGATTTCATTATCGCATAATAAGTGAAAGCTACTGTTGAAATGTATAAAAAATGGCCTTTATTTTCAGACCTATTTTTCAATTAATTTAAAAAATAATTACATGGAGCCTAGTTTTTATTTAAAATATATAAAAATAACACCATGCAAGTATTAACATAGAGTTAACTCTATCAAAATTTTGTCTATTTAAAATCTGTTTTAATCGTTTTAAGAATATTATAGTTTTAAAAATGTTATAGTTTAATTTGAACACTTCGAAACGTTAAAATTCAAGTTATATTTTGTCATAAATATCGAGATTTTAAAATCAAGTCAATTCAAGTTTTACTTGATGAATTCAACTCCACCTTAAACTCGAAAATAAATATCCTTGTTAAAGGGTTAAAAATACAAATGGCGAACAAATTTTCAAGTTATCTTATTGAATGCTAACGGATTAAATTTAATTTAATTAAAATTAAACTCGAGTTTGATTTTGTTAAATTATTTTTAAAGTTTGAGTTATGATAAATAATCCGGTCAGATTAGTCTAAAGTTACCGAACTACTTTGTTGCTTAAGGATAAAGGCAAAAGCAGTTTACCCTTTCGTCTGAGGCTGCATTAGCACACAAAAACATCTGACAGATGAGATAATAGAAGTGAACGCTTGCGGAAATGGAAATCAAGTTTATTACTTAGTCTTAGTTCATTTGTGTATTATTTACATCTTATGTTTGTAAATATTCATCATTGGCACAGGATTTGCTTCTCCTTGAGTTGAAGCTTCGCATTCAGTTGATAGAAAAAACTCACTCATCAGTATCTGCTTGCCTGTTCCACGGAATGAACATTCAGGAAGACGGAATATGCTTTAGGAACAAGGTCTAGTTCTCTGCAGAAAAAAACAAACATCTTGTGTAGATTGAACAATAAATTGTTGCCTATGGATCTTCAGATTGTCAAGTAATATAGGTAGGCTATAGCAGGTTTTACCTGAAGCAGTGTTCTTTGATTCTTCAGTTCCTGTATTTCATAGTTTCTTTGTCAAACCCGATTGTTGGGAATTGCTTGGCATACTCTTCGACATCATGGCGGAGTTTTGCAATCTCTGATTGAAAGTGAGATGATTGCATCGAAGCCACAAAGTCTTTCAGCTTTGTCCCTGATTTATTGAAGTTGTACAATCTCAGTTAGCAGATACAAGCCTATACATCAATTACTACCACAAACAGTCGTTCACGACACGATCCAAGAAAATGGGAGTAATCAGACACATAAATCCTAAACAGGTGTGACTTAACCTTTGGTTTCAGCCTTGATCTTCACTGCCAACTTCACTGCAGAGTCAAAGTATTCTGCTACCTTGGCAAAATCCTCCTCAACAAATCCCCTAGATGTAAGAGCAGGAGTTCCTGAAGTGCAATGGGTTACATCAAACACTCACAGAATAGATTGTATAGAAAGCAAATACCCCATGCCAGGTTTTAAATTGCAGACTACAAGTTATACTACAAGAGCATTCGGACTGTAAACGCAATTACAATTGTGGACTGTAATTCGAAACCATGATGCCATGTATAGAAATCATTTACCCATCCTGATGCCACCGGGAACCATGGCAGACACATCTCCAGGAACGGTGTTTTTATTTGCAGCAATGTGAACAGCTTCGAGCACCTTCTCAACTCTGGAGCCATCAATGCCCTGTAGATAAGAAAAGCTCTAATCCAGTTACGTTTTGTAACAAGAAAACGGAGAATTCGTATAGGTTAGATGGAACAAATACATTGAATCATACTGAGACACAAAGAATTATGTTAAGCAATATCTTCCTACTTGATTCGTTGCTCAATAAAACTGTTTCAAGTGCTAAAACTAAAGAAAAAGAGATTCCTGGTACCTTGTTCTTCAAATTCACCAAAACTAAATGGTTCTCAGTTCCGCCTGAAACAAGTTCATATCCATGCTCAACTAAAGTCTGCAAAATCCACACGTACTTAAAACTGTAAAAAGAATGGAAGAATTGTCTGACTTTCAAATTGATGAATAATACAAGATCACTCAAGCTTCTCAACTCTTATAATATGTGATGTGATAGTAAATGCGCAACTTCTTTTAGTGAGAAACCTGTGCAAATTTTGAGCAGTTACTGAGAACTTGCTCTTGATATGCTCTGTATTCTGGAGTTGTAGCCTGCAACAATAGGATAGGAACATGTAAAACGGTAACTTTGAAACAGAAGAAAAAAGTGGGAGTTTTATAGCATACTCAATTTGGTGAAATGTACTTACAAAAAGGAAGGGACACAAAAGAAAAACATGGTTCCAGAGGGTTTTGTCTGTCTTTGTCACACACACAATGTAATGAACTTAATTCGTTCTTGCAGTACACCTTCTCATGTTGTAGCTACTAACTTAGCAGCAGCAATTGAATTGCATAGAACTGTTTGTTAAGCTCAGTTCAGAGAGTGAGTCAAGATTGATGATGCTTTTGGCATGTTGAAACATTTTATTCGACAGTAGGATTTTCAATCAGGAACACTATCAAGTAAATTTGGCCTCACATGTAAGGTCATTTTGCCAAATTTAAGCTCCCTTTTTTGCCATTTCAGATCATGGAAAGTATATATAAATAAATCTTACAAGGACAAAGGAAGTGTCACATATGTTCTGCCCACCTGTTTCAATGCAACTGCCAAACCAGCAATTGTGTGATTGTGTGGACCACCTTGAAGTCCAGGAAATACAGATTGATTAATTTTGTCTTCATAGTCATACAACACCTTGAGGTAGATCCCAAAAGAAAATTGATGTTAGTTCCATTCAATAATAGCATCTGGAAATTGTGCAAAATAGTATCAGAAGAAAATGGAAAATTTGCTCAGTAACTCCTTAGTTTGCAGTTTCTTTTAGAAACTACCTCCTTCCCTTGTTTGTTAATCTCTTTAACCCCCTTTCTGTAGAAAATCATAGCTCCGCGGGGACCACGAAGTGACTTGTGAGTAGTAGTAGTCACTATATCAGCATACTCAAAGGGTGATGGAATGACATTAGCTGCAACCAGCCCACTAATATGTGCCATATCTGCCAACATTATAGCCTTTGTTTGTCGCAGACCTGATAAAAATCAAATTACATAACTCAGTCCACACAAACAACACGAGATCAGAACAGGAGAAAAGAACTAGATGCTGAACTGAAAAGGATACCTTGCGGATACGAGCATAATCGTAGAGACGTGCATAAGCACTAGCACCAGCAATTATTATCTTTGGTCGGAAGAGAGTTGCACTTTTCCCAAGCTGCAATTTATTACTACACATGTCACAAATTCCTTTCTATTGAATATGGATAATTGATATGTATTATGGTGCGTGGAAGTTTTTGATCCAAGATAACAGTTCTCCAAGAACTCAAAACTAGTTACAAGGATTATACTATAAAGAGGAACAATGTTAAAAGGATCAGAAATATGCTACCTGATCATAATCAATATAACCAGTGCTCTCATTCAATCTGTAAGGCATTGTCTCGAAAAATATTGAAACTGCAGATATCTTTTTTGTATCCGTCTACATATAGCCAAATAATTAATGAGTTATGCATTGCTCTTCAAGGTACCAGAAAGCAAAATGTTAGTTAATATACTTGAATCAATATGTTGGAGAATATCAATGCGTTCGCTAATCAGTGTCACAAACCCCTGCAGGAATATTCATTCTCATCCAGAGAGACTGAGAAAAATTCCAAGCATCAAGATAAGAACTCATATAAATCCAGTAATTTAAGAAAGATAATGCATTAGAAACACTATGGAAGTCCGATAAGACAAGTAGGTATAGAAGAAAGCTGCATGGGAGTCAGAATCACCTGGTAGCCATGTGAAAGATGCCCACCATGGGGAAGATCAAGTGCCATGATTCTCTCATGTGGCTTGAGCAAAGCCGTGTATACTTGAAAGTTAGCTGGAGATCCAGATAGAGACTGCACATTCACTGAAACATAAGGGTAAACCAATATTTTCAGAACCTGGTGAGATCAAATTTCCCTTCACAAACATTTCATACTTCAACATGGAAAGCACTATGTCCCTTTTACCATTGAAATTAGTAGTCATTGAGGCCTAAGTCTTATAGCTAGCCAACTTTACTTACACAGTCTCGCCCACCCCTCAAATGCTCCACCAGAATAAGTTAACCATTGAAGTTTAGGCAATTAAATGCACAAGTTTCTTTGCATTTTAGTAAACACTAACAGTTCAGAAAATGAAGCTAGATAAAGGAAATCATGAACTAGGATTTCTAGTGCCAGACATGAATAAGAGATTTCCACCTCCCCATTTTGTGGGATCTAATCGAAATGCTTCCAGTGCACGTATCTGACACAATGATTCTGCCATGTCAATGTACCTGAAAGTTAAAATTCCACCATCGTCAGCAAGGAAGTTTAAGAACTAAATATGTAGGCTAATAATATTAAATTAATAACTATGGCATTGGAAGTCAATCACCAGTACAGTGCTCATTTGGATGATTAACTAGAGACTAAGAATGGCAGGCGTACTCGTTTCCTCCATAGTATCGAGCACCAGGGTATCCTTCACTGTATTTGTTGGTCATGACGGATCCAACAGCTTGCATAACCGATACCGATGTGAAGTTCTCAGAAGGAATGAGTTCAAGACCCTTAACAAGAAAAATATATAATGATTAGACAACCATATTTAGAGTAAATAGTGACTATAACATTCAAAAGACAAATGATTTGAGGCCCCAGAGCAGTAGAAAGGTAGCAATGGGCAAAAGCTAGTACACATAATTCTCTAATACCAAAAGATGGAAGCATGTTCCTGAGATTACAGGTAAGTGGAAGAACTTGGGTTCTAAACATATATTCATAGGTTTATAAAATCTCAGGTAAGTTCTTTTCAACTCATATTCTGAGTTCTGTCAATAAAAACCAGAGAAAACGGAATAAGAGCACCCGTGATTCCTCAATCAAACAACAAACATTTGATTCTTCTTTGGACCGGTACTTGAAATTTCACATTAAATAATACTCTAATCAAATAAATAGCGTAGTAACTAAAATATATGGTCTACATATTCAGAGAGAATTGTCAACACCTTCCATTGTCGTGCTTTCTCGAGTTCAATAATATCAGCAATCTCAGGATCCACCACCTCCAACGGTGCATTAAGCTGCTTAGGCCACTGTAAGTGAAAAGGAAAAATCAGTAAACCTATATAGTTTTATACGGAAAAACATTAAAGAAAGCGAAGAAGATGACAATGAATGAACGAAAAGTAAGAAAAACAGTAGGGGATTGATTTTTCTGCGAGAGATTTACAGAGACACCGGACTTCTCCTTCTCGTACAGTGCTTCATTAGGCAACGAAGACTGCAAAATCCGTAGAACAAGTTATGAATAATAACAGCAACCCAACTATTTTAGAGCCGTCAACAAAAAGGGTTTTCTCTCTTTGCCAAGTGAAACAAGAAAAACAAACAAAAATTCAAACTTTCAAAGCCAGACAACCAACAAAAGTCCACTGACTAATGAACCAGAGAAAAAAGAGAACCTTGTAATAGAGAGAAGTGGCGCGGAAGAGAGGGCGAACGGGCAAATCGAATGAAGAGGAGAGACGACGAAGAGCCATTGCCATTGCCATTTCTGGTCTCTGAGTTACCACAGGTTCCTTAGGAAACTGAGTTTGAGTGGTGGACCTGTGGCATCTGTGGTTGGAGAAGATGGGATTTTGGTGGTTGAAGAAATTGTTTGATTTTCTGTTATTGTCAACATCCTAGGATGGCGCCATTGTACGAGATGTCCCACCCACAATTTACAAAATTTTCAATTCCAATATTAATAAATATTAAATACTTATTGGTTTTTCTTTTTCTTCTTTCTCAAATTATGATCCAGTTCGGTTTTAAATCAATGTTCAAAATTAGAGTTGATTACACTCTAGGTAGAATTTAAAATTCTAAAAAGTTTGATTCAATCCAGACAATTAAAATTGTTATTTTTTAAATGCAAATATAAATAATAATAATAACAACAAAATTTTAATAAAAATCTTGTTAATAGATAAAATTTGGGAAGATTAAGTAGTACGCAGCCTTACCTTTAACTAAGATCATTTTCGAATGATTATAAGAAAAAATATAGTCATTAAAATATTTTCGGGCTATTTTTTTTTCTGAATTAGCAATGACGCTATTTTATTATGAGTAACAAAAATATTGTTTTATTAAAAATAATGTTACTTTATTAAATAAAGTAACATTATTTTTATCCAATAAAATTCATATGAAAATTTGAATTGTTTTTAGATTATAAAATTACTTTTTTCTTTTAAATCTAATAATTTTATGGAATAAGATTATTTTATATTTTATCATATAAAAACAAACTACAAGATGTTATATTAAAAAGATGCTTTAAATTATAATATGTTTTGTTTAATTTTTTATTTATATGTTTCTTTAAATAGGCTGAAACACTTATAATTCCAAAAAATTTAAAAATAATAGACAACTATAAAATATCAGAAAGTATCCGTACCATTTATTTTTCATTTTATAGAGAAAAGTTGTAAAAGGACTATCCATAACCTCACTTTTCTTATAATAATAAAATATAGTATACTTTAAATATTATTATCTCTAAAATTAAGTTAAAAATAATAATAAATATTTTTATTATAGTATACTTTAAATATTATTTAGCATAAATAATTTTATTATAAAATAAAATATAGTTAAAAAATAAAAGTGCTTTTTATTTTATTTTTATGTTGTCAAACAGTCTACTGATGAAGCTCTTTTAAAAAAGCTGTTTTTTTAATTGATAGCCAAACAATCAACTGACTTTTTAAAAAAGTTCTTCTCAAAAAAATTATACTGATAAAAACTCAACTGACAAAAGCTCTGATAATAAAAGTTCATCCAAACAAGCTCACAGCCACAAAATAACTCCAACTTGATAGGGCATTATAATTAGACTTGCCAATTAAGTTTGAGTCCGGTTCGGTTTGGTTTGAAGCCAATAGACTTGATTTGATTTGATTGAATTTCATATCCGATTTGAATTTTTGTTTTTAATTTTAAAGTGTCAAATTCAGATTATCCGACCTAGTTTAATTCAAAGTTCAATTTTTTTTAAATGATACTTTTACAAATTTTTAAATTTGAAAAAAAATTGTCTAGTCAACCCGAATCATGCTTTAGATCTGAGGCTCAAATTTAAGAAAAAAATTTATAATCAAGCTCAGGCTTGGCTCGTCCATCCCAGCGCGATCCATTGTGTGCCTAATTACACTTGTATTTATGTGAATAATTTGGCCATAAATATTTTTTAATTCTATCCTCCATTTTTATTTATATGTGATCTGTGCGCCCGAATTAACAATCATTGAGCCTAAAATAATCTTATTTTATTTTAAATTTTAACGATTTCAAAAAAAGATTTTTAAGGATTTCGAAATTTTGTAGTAAAATCTTTAACTTTTTTAAGGTTTAAATTTCAGTCATTGAGTTCTTAAATTTAATTTTACAAATTGTTTGATCTATTATTTTAATAAAACGCATGGAATATAATTTTATATTTTATATAATTATAATTAACAAATTTGTGGCTTAATTAATAAAAAGGTAAATTGTATAGTTATAGTTTTCAAGTTCATAAAGCTAATTGGTAATTATTGAAAATAAAAATTAAGAGGTAGCCCAAACTCCGAGTCTCGTTAGAATTTCTACTAGATATTGTTATTTTTGAAATTTAAGAGTTAGGTCTACCCTATTATAAGAGTTGAAGAACATTATGGGCATTTTTTGTAAATTTAAGAGGTTGTATAATTATAATTTGCAAGTTCACAAATCTAATTTGTGAAAATGAAAGTTTGAGGTTGCATAATTATAATTTACAAGTTCGTCAAAATAATTAATGTTTTTAAAACTTTTAGGAATTAAATGTAAAATTCAAGAAATTTTGTGTAAAATAGGCTGAAACTTTAAAATGAATGAAAAAGGATGGGCGCTAGAAGGAGGGCTTGAACCTCCGACCTTGTGGTTAACAGCCACACGCTCTAGCCAACTGAGCTATTCCAGCTTCGTGCTCCAGGTACATGTTACAATATATAAAATCTATTTTCTATTGGATGGGAAATTTGAGTTTCAGTAACTAAGTGACTAAATTAAAACAATGGCTTGCAACATTTTCTTCCTACGTGAAAACACTAATTTGTTCAAGCTGCTTCCTGCTCAGCATCACGTGAATTCTACTTCTTCCCAGATGATTTCACATGCACTAAAGAATTTTTCAGGTTTTCACATGGCTCCTAGTAAGTACGAGACTATATCATCGATAGAAATTTAATTTAGGGTTAGAATTTAAAAAAGTCTAATATTACGCAACCTTACGTTTAATTAGTAGAAAGATTATTTTCAAATGACCCAAGTGAAGAGAAAAATAAATAAATAAAAATAAAACCGTAAAATAACATTAAAAAAATACTAAATATGAGAATATCTCATTAAAAAAAGACTTGAATAAGATAGAGCTTGAAAAGTTTTTTTAAGTCCAACTTTCTTAGATTAAATCATATTAAAATTAATCTCAAAGTGTATGCAATGAATATTGGATCAGACTAAACCTACCGACTCATTCCTAATAAAAATGGGACATATAATATGAAATAATTCCAACCAAAGTTTAAATTATAAATGGCTAATTACGACAATAATTACAAACATGCAAATATAATTAAAGATAATATAAATATTACCATAGTTTAGACTATAATTTATAACATCATAAGAAGAATTATAATTACAATTTGCAATTTAAACCCTGATTTTAATATTTATAATATAACTACAATTACGTACCACATTTTAAAACCTTGATTCCAACCTTTCTGGTGTAGGCCACAAGCATGCAATAATTAGTAGGTAGGCCTCTTAATTAATTGAAATATAAATAATAACCTCTAAATGAAATATTGAGCTTATTAAACGATAATTTATAACTTCTAAACTTTTTAATAACACGCACAGAACCAAAAAAAAAAGAGACAAACCTCCGTTTAACATTTTTCTAATTTGATCATATTTTTATATTTCCACTCTTAACACTTTCACAATAATAATTTTAACTAGCTAAGAAATAGAAATGAAAATTTACACTTTAATGATTAAGTAATTAATTGTTTCCTACAATTAACTACAACACTAAAGAGGAACAATGACTATAAGTAAGGTCGGTTCGGGCCTAATCTCAATTAATTATAGTCCAAGCTTGATTGGTAACAATTAATTAAGATTTGAATTTAGTCTGATTGAATTTGAACGATAAAAAATTTAATTAAATGTAAACTAAATTTAATTATTTTTTAATTTAAAATTTAAAAATACAAAATGATAAGTTAAACTTGACTCGAAATCTAAAGGTTGACATCCGTTTATGTTTAATTAGACGTAAAAATTTTAATGGAATGAAATAGTATAAAATGGAATGGAATGATTTATAATAAAATGAAATAATATTAAAAATTGTTGTTTGAAAAAAATGGACAATGTAATATAGTGAAATATTATTTGGATGAACAATTTATAATATTATACAATGTAAAATTGTTTATTATTTTATATTACATTTTAAACTTTCAAGTTAAATGTTTTTTATTTTTACTATTTAAGATATCTTGTTATAATATATTTTATTATAAATATTTTTTAAAATGATAAAATAATATTATATTTTATTTATCCTATTAACAATCCTGGCCTACCGTGAAACTCTACGGAGTCGTATAATTCGTTAATTTCTGACCGCATATAGGGACAGAAGACGACAAACAAGAAATGGTGATGGAGACGGAGAATCTAAGTGGAGTAAATAAGTTTGCATACGACAGTGTCTCCACGCAGCTCTTATCTGTTTCTCACACAAAGCGATACAAAAACACGACGATGACCTTTAGTCCCTACACATTTCGGTGGGGGGGGGTACGTGTGGTGCAGGTCTGGTTGTACCAAAATCACATGGTCTTAACTACTCATCTTCCTCTTGTCATCTTCAATTTCTTTTTACTTTTAATAATAAATTATTAAATACATAACAGTTTATCAATTTTAAATTACTTCGATAAGTTTATATGTCGATTCCATTCAAAATATTCTTAAATTTTAATGTAACGGGACTATAGATTATGCATAAGTTTATTAGATATCGATACCATTAAGAATTTAAATAGGAAGTTTCAAGTTTGAATTAATTTTAGTAATTCAATTAAATAAATATTAACATATATTTATGATTTATAAAAATTGATTAATTTATAAAAATTAGTTAATTAATCAATTGATTAGTTAATTTTGTATATTTATTAAGATAAATAAAATTAAAAATTAGGTATTTCCTTAAAGTGATTTAATTTGTTAATCATTTTTTCTCAACCACTACGATTTGTTTTGTTTAGAAGGTTAAGGGTCTGGCTGAGTCATCAACTAATAAATTGATTGGCCTAGGTTCTATCTTACATAAAGTCTCATTCACCGCCTTACGTTGAATAAAACTATATATAAAGGTAAATAATCAGTATTTTTAATTGTTATTACTAATTGAAATATTTAAGTTTGTATCTTTTATTTTAATTATCTTTGTTGAATCATCAAAAAGCGTAGAAGTTGACAAGTAAGAGTGACCTGATTTGTTACAACTTCTTACTTAAGGCTCTCTTTTGTCAAAAGACTTGAGTTTGAATCACAAAAAAAAAAAAAGAGAGGGAAATTTTTTCTGTTGATGATTTTCTAACCTCCTGGGCATACTTCTTAGTCAGGTCAATTACAGACGTCAGCTATTGGGAATCTGATGCTGAGTAGGACCAATGATCAATCAGCAACTGACTAATCAGTATGTAATGTCTCTTTTTACATAGAAATGCACATATTAAGTAAGAATTTGATGGATCTTAAGATTTCAAATTTACCTCATTTAAAACTCTTGAGGTGAAGTCTTGAGGGCTTAGGATTAGTACAGCAAAAATTGAGATAACTAATGTATATAAAAAAACAAAAAAACATGGAAGTTGCGTAACAGAATTTTGAACCTTCCTTGATATTCCTTTTTACGACAACAGAAAGTGAAGTTTTTGGTGAGTCACACCAAACTAATAAAAGAAACGTAAATGTATTCCGTACATAAATGTTAATTTTATTATTAGGTATCCTTACTATAAAAAGAAATCTTAATTTATTAAAATATTATTTTTGATATATGCCATACCTACTATGTAACCCTGTCTCTATATATATAAAATGTTATCCCAAAGCCTCCTGAGTCCTCCCTCTAGTGTGCTGCGATGGAAAGAGAAGTTACTCACCGGCGATCTTCTCATCTTCCGCGATGCGTGACATGGTCTCCTACGTGCCCACCCATGTACGAAGAGATTGACTACTCTCGTATTCGTCGCTGTAGCACCAATGGAAACAGTAGTAGCGGAAGAACTCGGAGATGGAGAAACTTCATAAGGAGGCTAGTACGAGATGGTAAAAGCAGCATATATGGTTCGAAACCTCTGTCGTTTCACTACGACGCGGTGAGTTACTCTCAGAACTTCGATGAAGGCTGCTGCAACCAAGAGCCCCTTCGCCGCCCGAAAGTTTTTGCAGACCTTAGATGGGGTTTACAGGATGAGTAATGCGCTTGTTGTTAGCTTGTAAGTTGACAAGTTCTTTCCAGATTAACACTGCAACTTTCGGGATCTTTTTTTTTTTTGTTCTGTTTATTTCTGCTGCTTAGCTCAAGATGAGGAACGATCTGTGTACAGTATTATGATAGGATTGGTTTGGTACTATAGATACATGTATGGATCTGCTTAGTCTCTGAGAATTCAGGATCTACCTTTTCATGTTCAAGGTGTTCTGGTGGAAGGAACAAAACTGCCATTCTGATAAATTAGTTGTTGCTATAATTACTATTTATTATATATATATATATATATATGTCTAATATTTTATTTAAATTTAAAGTTTTTAAAATATAAATTAAAAGACATGAGATTTTTTGAGTTAACTAATTTTAAAAAATTATAAAACCATAAAAAATTCACAAAGTGATTAATTTAAAAAATTATTTTTCTTAAATTTTGTTTAAAAATAACGAAAAATATAATCGATATTAAGAACTCGTATGAACCGATTCAAATTAATAATTTATTATAATTATTTTAAAATTTAAGATCAAGGAGGATTATTTAAAAGTAATAACTTGAAATTTATTTCAAATAGCCTGAACTTCATTTCTAAAATAATATTATTTTGATTTTTTTTAAATAACATAATTTTAAGACAAAATGAACTAACATTGTCCTTGGACAGGTCGAACAAGCTCAGTTTAAGTCAACCTCGTATGCCTATTAAAAAGATTAAGCTGAGCTACATTAGAAGTGGACTTGCCTCAATCCGCCTATTACCAAGTTTAATGTGGACTGAGAATAAAGAGGATATACTATACTAAGATTCTGTGGCATAGATTGTCACCTACCACGCCTACCACAGCCACAATGCACGATTAGGTTGTGACAAGTGACGACTTATGATTAAAAATTTTGAATCGCTTAATTTTTATTTTAGTTTTTAACTTTTCGGTTTGATTTACTTTAACAACTCTTATCATTAAAAACTGATCAGTTTATTAATTAGTCAGTTAATTTTTATAAATTAATAAGTTCTTGTAAATTAAAATAAATTAATTTATTTTTATTTAATACTATTTTAATTAAACTTCAAATTTTTCGACAGATAAGGTTAATCTATTTCAATCATATTTTAAACTCTTTAATTTTATTCAATCTTTAATTATTTTTATAACGATCTAATATTAATTGAACCTTTTAAACCTTAAATCTCTTATGTTTAACTTCCTATCCGATTGGTAACAACAAATAAATCATAAAACTTGCCATACCTTCTTCCAATGTTTCTAAATTTGGCCCATTTTAAATTTATGACCAAGGTCACTTTTGGTCAAATGTATACACTTGGAGGCAAAATTTTGAGAATTTTTAATTTTTTCGTCAAACATCAAATAATCAAACGATATCTTTTTTAATTATACAGATAATATGCGTTATATTAATGTTGAATAAAAATTATAAATTAAAAAATTAATTGTAATTTTTTTGGAACTTATAATTGTAATTTAAGTTGGCTTAAGTAAATATATTATAAAATAAAGTTTAAAATTACTTTTTATTCCACTTATATTTGATATATACTTAATATGCAATATAAATATGTAATTTATAAATATTCTTTAATATACATAAATATAATTTTAAAAATTATTCAAAAAAATTATTTAATATTTAATCAATATAAATGCTATATGATATTAATATCAAAATTGACACAATATTCATTAACTTTGCAACCAAATGAAGAAACGCTCAAGTGAAATATTACTTTCTGAAAGAAAATGTAATGTAAAGAAGTTGTATTGTATTTAAGTGTGTATTTCTAAACAATGTGTGCTGTATTTATAGCACTAAATGAGATAAGGCCAATTAATTTAGAATTGATTCAATCTAAACTAAGTGATAAGCTTAAATGAAGATTACATCAGATTAGATATTTACATGTGAATAATGTGAAATGTGGTGATGCTGTCGCCTACAACCAAATATAAAAGATTTTCACTCCTGTTAAAACAAAGTAATGTAATAGCGGTAAGCGGATATCGTTCCCACGAGGAATTTCACGATTATAAAATTTACGAATTCAAACGGCACAAATAATAAAAGGGGGGG
>JAOQMQ010000194.1:23994133-24006958 GCA_027563845.1 Erythroxylum subrotundum
GAAGCCATTGAACATCTTGGTGCTGACTCGTTTCTACTTAGCACTGATGTAAACCAAATTCAGGTTAGTTTTTAGTACCCATTATTGGTTACTAAGAGGAAGTAGTAATATCTCATTTTTAAAAATGATTTAACCACAATTCTAGGAATTACTATTAGTTAAAAATTTATGTTCGAACTAGTCTAAACATGAGATGTTACATGCTATGTGTACTTTATGCGATGTTATTGTGTATTATGGTCTTTGTTGTAGGCTGCATTGGGTACTTTAGATGGTATAATTGACACAGTCTCGGCAGCTCACCCAGTTCTGCCTCTGCTTGGCTTGTTAAAATATCACGGCAAGATGATATTGGTGGGTGCACCTGATAAGCCTCTAGAGTTACCAGTCTTTCCTTTACTCATTGGTAAGTTAAAATGCACAAACACTCTTTATCAGAATTTGAGTCAGCTTGAATCCGAAATTGAGTTTGTATTAATTTCAGATTAGGCCGAGCCGAACTCGAACTTGATATAACCGAAACTACATTTTCTTTTTCTTTTCTTTTTTCAATATAGGGCGAAAGATGGTGGCAGGTAGTTGCATTGGAGGCATGAAGGAGACTCAGGAAATGCTAGATTTTGCAGCGAAACACAACATCACTGCTGATATAGAGGTGATACCAATGGAGTACGTGAACAAGGCTATGGAACGACTCGTCAATGCAGATGTCAAATATCGATTCGTCATTGATATTGCCAACACCTTGACTTCTGCTTAATCAGTTCGGTTCTTATCAGCTCTTACCTTCTTATTCGTTGACTTGAAAAAGAGGCTTCAATGGGATGGAATGATGCTTTTTTTTCTTCTAGTTTTATGTATAATTGGAATAAAGGATTCATTCTCTATATCATCAAGCAATGAAGTGCCATCAAAACTTCACTGATTCGATTCCATCTTAAATTCGCTACAATGTCCAAGGTTTCCTAGATTGTTTTACTTTTTCTTTCTTAAATCACATAAGCTCTTATACGATTATTTTTTGAGAATAGACCAAATTTAAACCTAAAAGAATTTATTAAATTCGAACCCAAGTGAAAAGAAGAAAGCTTAAGCATCAATTTATTCAAATCAAACATACTTAGAACAACCTAAAATGATTTTCAATTCAGATATAAGCCTTCTAGCTCAAGTACGGACTCAATACTGCTGAAGAAATACTGGAGCTTATTACTGGAAGAAGAGCAGTAGACACTACAAGACCAAAATCTAGTTTCTTGGGTGATTTCTTAACATAGTTTGAATGACATTATGAGTTTGTTCAATTATATAGATATATATATATATAGCGAAGCATATCTTTATATATATTTCGTATCAAATAGTTGGCACTTCATTACTTGACGAAGAGAATGAATACTTTATTCTATTACACATAAAACTACAAGACAATTCCATTCATTACTATCTATATTATTTAATCCATAGTATTGAAATTAAATTAAAATTAAAATTAAAATTTAATATATCTGCAAGAGAAAAACTTAAAATATTCACACAATTTTTAGCAACATGCATACATGAGTTTCTTAGCTATAACTTGGCTTCAATGTCTTAAGATTCAATATATAAAATTGAATTATTTAATCCATAGTATTTAACATCTCCCTATCAATATTGGTCATCATCATCATCATCACACCTAATCCGAAGTCCTGCAATAAAGCGAGGTCTGGAGAGGTCTGATAGTACATATAGCCTTACCTTACATAGTAGAGAGACTATTTCCAGTAGACCCATATGCAGAAGTGACAATAAAAGAGTGATGTAGGTTAAAGAATAAATAAGTAAAACTGGCACGCTAAATCATTATGTAAATAAAATTACAATAGATATATAAATAAATAAATAAATAAAATTTAACTCGTCTTTTAAAAAATATTTTAAAACTAAAATTTAACAAAATATATCATTTCTTTAGCTATAGAAAAGCACCAATACTCAGATGATAAGAGAGCAATAAAGCATCTCATACAAAACACAAAAACCCAGGAAAAAAATGAACATGTAGAAACACAAAACGTCTGAAACCATAAGATCCTTAAGCATAAAAATTCAATCTTGACATAAACCCAACAATATCAGATGCAAAGAGATCAACATAATCAAACCCAAAAAGCATTAAATACTAAATCAAACAAAGAAGCTAATATCAAAAGCAAAACCATAAAGAATAGAAATTTCAGAAAACCCAACAAAACTCTAAAAACACCAAAGCAGAAGAGACTGATTAATCAAGAACCATACCTGAAACGATGAGGCTGCGGAGCAGGAAGAGAGAGTGAGAGCACCAAGAAAGTGGAAGAGCAATACAAAGACACTTACGTGTTGAATACTAATATTAATATCAAAACAATAAAAATTGCAACCAGCCATCACTTTGCGATCTAACATTTTATAATCAACGACCAGAAAGTACACAGAGTTGACCAGAAAATGTATATAAATTCTAGGAGTAAGCACGAATAAACCCAAGAGAAAAGTGAAGTGAAAGAATTCCCCAAATCGGTGTTGTAACAGAAATAGTCATGAGCTAGTTTACATAACATCTGCGACTGTGAAAACAAAAAGTCCAGAAGAAATCCTCGATGATTACATACAACAGCTACTTACAATAAAATCACAATGAGAATAGATCACGTTTTTCATTCAAATACTTAAAAGCCTCACTACAATTATAAAAAACAATGTCACAAGTACTCATTCCAAATCAGATCACTCAATTAACCTTTTCATTACTAATAGATCATTAGAACAAATCATAAAGAACACAACTTTGACCCAACAATTGAGTTTAGCAATAATCAAACCCTCAATGAAATCAGTAAACGAACATAGAAAACTCCTTTAGATCTCATCCTAGACTCACGAAACCTAAGTGATTCGTGATCCACACAGAGCAAAGAAAACAACTTTAAAAGAAACCCAGGTACCAAATAGCATTAAGAACCCACATAAAAACCCAGATCAAGAAAACAGATTTATCATGAATAGGTAGCAGATAATCATCAAAGTGGATGACATGAAAGCCCCAATTGATAAGGTCACGACAATACCTAAAAATCCAAAAGCAACCCGAGTTCAGAGATGCTGGTGATTGATGAACAAAACGGAGAGATCCAACTATCACATGCACGCACGTACATAAGGACATAAAAATCACCTAACACATTCCTCTCTTTGCAAAGAATATCACAACTTCATCTCTAAAACCCTAAAATCACCTAAGTCCTTCCTCTCTCTGCAAAGAATATCACAACTTCATCTTTAAAATCGTACTTCGACTTACTTTTCACCAACCCAGCCGACATCCACTTCTACTTCAATGGCCTCCTCTTCTTGCTCTCAATCTAAACATCTTTCAGTTTTCTACATCACCTCAGGCCTCTTAAGCCTTTCCTTCTAGTTACTTATGTTACTGCTACTAGACCTAGTGTGACACTAATGGAGGATGGCAAAGCTTTGACAGAGTTGAAGAACATGAAGACTCACCGGAGACCGTACGACAAGAGCTTTCTATACGGAGGTCAGATGTTCAATTTCCCTATCAATATTGGTAACGGTATTTAACACCTCCCTAATCTAAGCCATTTCCAGCATTTGAAATTGAAACAGTAGACAGAGAGAGAACGTGAGACCTACCCAACAACATGAAAGATTTTTATAGGCCAAAAAAAAGTCAAAAAAATACATCTTTAGAACCATCTCTAGAATAACAATGATATCAGACAACCACCATATATAATTAATTATATAATTAAAATTTCTTCTACTACCACAATTTCTTTTTTTATAATTAAGTGACAAGTTATTATATTTGGGCTAACTTTGGATATAAATCTCTTTAATGTGTTGAAATTTTTATTTAAAATTAATAGACTTGTTTCTTAATTGTTATCAAGTGATTTTGAACACATAGGAGTTGAATTTGAATAAAAAAGATGTAAGAAAAGCAAAGACAATTCGAATTTCCAGCTGGTAGAAAAGTTTTTGATTAAGCGTGGGCACGTGCAAGGAAAAAGTTTATCACCAGAGTCTGATTTGAAAGGAGATTCGATATATTTAGGATTCTAATTATTTTGGGAATTAAGTTGTTTTCCTTATGTGGGGATCTGTAACCTGATTTCATGGGAGAGTTTATATGATCAAATAACTTTAAAAAGGGAGAACAAACTCCCCTTTGACAACTTATCATTCACGTTCTTGTTTTCTTCAGAGAGTTTCTTTTTCTTTTTCTGGAAAAAAGGCAGATATGGAGATCAGATGTTCTGTTATTCTTCTGTCAAGTTTCATCATGTTATGAGTCGCTAAATCCTTTTTTGTGGTTGAAGGAAACCAACGTTATCTTCTAGTATATGTGAGATTTTCTGAATAAAGTTTATTTCATGACTAATATTAAGTGTCTTTCGCATTACTTTTCATGATTGATCTCCAAGGTGTGCAACTAGGAATTGATTGACTTAATTTACAGTCAGATTAGTAAGATTTGACGTTCAATTTTGCTGATCAAAAGTGACAAATAAGATTACCATCTTTTACGTTAGGGATTGGAAATTCTAAGAAAGATATTTATCTAGATTAAATACATATTGTATGTTTATTGTCTTGCTCACTGATTCTCTTAGTTCTTAATGCTATTAATTAATTAAACTTAAGATCGTATCTAAGTTGTTAGTTAATAAGAGTGATTAGAATACACGTTTCTATTTATTTAATCCTATGAGAGAACACCATTCAATGAGCATTTGTTAATGGATTTAATTTAAATTTGTATCGATGATTCATACTAGTTTGATAACATAGGTGACCCAAAACGAAGGGTTTTTCATTAATTTTCCAGATTTGATTATTTATGTTTATTTATAATTTTCTTCAATTTTAATTCCATAGAATCACGTTATTTAAACCTCGCCCCCTAATTTGTTTTAGATTTAACTTGTGAAACACTTACCAATATATTCCTCACGATTTGTTGTATTACTCCGTCGGTGAAAATGTACAGACATAGGCTGAAATAAAGAGACTATTCTTTGAAAAATATTTTCCAGTGTCAAGAGCTGCCAATATTAGAAAAGAAATTTGTGGTATCCGGCAACACACCAGTGAGATTACTATATGAATATTGGGAAAGATTCAAGAAGTTATGAGCGAGCTGCCCCCATCACCAAATAAACAATCAACTATTGATTCAATATTTCTATAAAGGTCTTTGCTGACAGACAGGAGTATGATCGATGCTGCAAGTGGTGGAGCTTTGGTTGACAAAACATCGACAGCCGCACGAGATTTGATAGTGAACATGGCTTCCAAGAAACAACAATTTAGGATACACCTGGCCATAGTTCCAAAAAAGTGAATGTGGTGAATGTGTTAGTGTTGGAGAAGAGATTAGACAATCTTACATCTTTGGTGCGGTAACTTGTGGTCACAAAGATAGAAGACGCAAATACGTGTGGAATATGTTTAATGTTGGGACACTCTACTGATGTATGATCGATTTTGCACGAGGAAAGTGCAAAACAAGTCAATGCTATGGGAGGATTTGCTGGGCAAGCTCAAAGAAAATATGATCCATTCTCAAACACCTATAATTTAGGTTGGCGTGACCATCCAGATCTGCATTATGAGAACTCTCAAGGATAATAAGCTACTTCAAATTTCCAACAATATGGGCAACCCTATATTTGTAGACAAAATCAACAAATGGCGCCCAATTCAGAAGGTAAGTCCTCTTTAGAAGATATAGTTAAATCTTTTGCCACTAACACCATGACATTTCAGTAAGATACTCAAGCTAGTATTCAAAATCTTAAAATCAATTGAGCTAAATGGCAACAACCAGTAATCAATTACAACTGTAAAATTCTAGAAAATTTCCTGCTCAAACACAAATCAATCCTAAGCAAAGTGCCAAAGCTGTCATGTTACAGAGTGGTAAAGAATTGAAGGAACCTTCTCCAAAAATTTCTAAGAGGTAGATCGAAGAAGAAGTAGGAAAAGAAGTACCTAACTAGCTAAAAAAGGAAAAAAGGAGCAAAAACAAATTCAAATATGTAGAAATTTGTTGTGCCGCCCCTTTTTCCTAGTCGATTCACTAAAGCAAAGAAAGAGGAGCAAGAGAAAGAGATACTGGAGACTTTCAGAAAATTCCAGGTAAATATTCCTTTGCTTGATGCCTTTAAGAAAATTCCTCATTATGCTAAATTTCTAAAGGAGCTTTGCACTTTGAAATGGAAATTGAAAATGATGAGAAAGTACAATTGGGAGAGAATGTAACTGCAATATTTCAGAAGAAAATGCTACCACCTAAATGTTAAGACCCAGGCGTGTTCACTATCCCCTATAACATTGGTGATTTAAGAATTGAAAAAGCTTGATAGATTTGGGTGCAACAGTAAATATCATGCCTTATGATGTTTGCAAATCCTTAAACATGGGACCCCTTAAAGAGACTAATGTAGTGATTCAATTAGCGGATTGTTCAAATGCTTATCCAAAAGGTGTGTTAGAGGATATTTTGATTCAAGTAGGCGAAATGCTTTTTCCAGCTGATTTATACCTTTTGTAGATGGGTAGTGAGGATGTATCCTCTTCAACTCCAATTTTATTTGGAAGACCATTCTTGAAAACCATTAGAACAAAAATTGATGTTCATGATGGATTGTTGACTATGTAATTTGATGGTGAATTAATTAAATTCAATATATACAATGCCATGAAATTTTCAGATGATGAACAACTCGTTGTTTATGTGGATTTTATTGACACTTGGGTGTAGAAAATTCTTCCTTAAATGGAAGAGATGAACTTGAGACAATTATTGAAATTAGAGATGCATTGTAGTGGCAGTTGCTTACAGAGATGTTGGTTCCCAATAACGAACTTGAAGCCATGTTTTGCAAATTCGAGAAAACCAAGAAAATGGTGAAGCAATTACCTTATGTGGAGTTGTTCTGAAACAATTCAAAATTATTGCCTTCGTTGATTCAACCACCCATATTGGAGCTGATAAATTTGCCTAGCCATCTAAAAATAAATAGTTTTGGGTGAGCAAGGTAATTTACCTGTTATTATCTCAAATAAACTCACTGTTTTGGGTGAGAAAGGTATTTTACTCGTTATTATCTCAAATAAACTCACTCCTTTGCAGGAAGAACAACTAATTTAGGTACTAAGACAACACAAATAAGTCATTGGGTGGACAGTAGTTGATTTAAAAGGCATTAGTCCCACCATTTGTATGTATCGAATTTTAATTGAAGATAAAGCTAAAGAGGTAAGGCAACCTTAACGTCATTTAAATCCACCCATGATGGAGGTGATGAAAAAGGAAATCTTGAAGCTTCTTGATGCTAGGATTATCTATCCCATTTTGGATAGCAATTCGGTAAGCCCAGTCCAGGTAGTTCTAAAGAAAATCGGGATAACTATAATAGAAAATAGTGATCATGAGTTGATACCCACTCGTGTTAAAAATGGGTGGAGAGTTTGCATAAATTATAAGAAGCTAAATTCGGTTACTAGAAAAGATCATTTTCTACTTCCATTTATTGATCAAATGCTTGAAAGACTTGCTAGTAAATCTCACTATTGTTGTCTAAATGGTTATTCTGGTTATCATCAGATTTTGGTTGCACGAAAGGACTAGGAGAAAACAACTTTTACATGTTCATTCAACACCTTTGCCTGTCAAAGAATGCCATTTGGGTTGGGTAATGTACCAGCGACATTTCAAAGATGTATGGTAAGAATTTTCTCTAATCTTGTGGAAGATTGTATGGAAGTTTTCATGGATGACTTTGCAATTTATGGAGAATCTTCTGAAAAATGCATTATCAACCTAGAGAAAATGCTTAAACATTGCTTTGAGACTAATTTGGTTTTAAATTATGAAAAATATCATTTTATGGTTGATCAAGACATAATTTTGGGTCATACAGTCTCTTATAAGGGAATTGAGGTTGATAAGACAAAGATAGATGTTAGAAGATCTTTACCTTACCTTATGACTGTACGAGAAGTTCACTCTTTTCTTAGTCATGTAGGATTCTATCAGCAATTTATTAAAGATTTTTCGAAGATTGCTCATCTCATGTGTAGACTACTCCAAAAAGATGTGAAATTTGATTTTAATGAGGCATACAAAATTGCATTTGATGAACTAAAGGAACGACTCACTACAACCCCAATAATTCAGCCATCGAAGTGGGGCATTCCCTTCGAATTAATATGTGATGCATCAGATTATACAGTTAGAGTGGTTTTGGGTCAAAAAGTGGACAAAGTACCTCATGTCATTTACTATGCCTCCATGACATTTAATGATGCTCAAAAGAATTATTCCACGACGGAGAAAGAATTCTTGGCTGTAGTTTTTGGGTTGGAAAAATTTCAGTCTTACTTATGGGGTACACGAGTGATCATTTATTCAGACCATGCAGCTCTAAAATATTTGGTGACTAAAAAAGAGGCAAAACCAAAGTTGATTTGGTGGATCTTACTCCTACAAGAATTTGAGTTAGAAATACACGACAAGAAGGGATCTGAAAATTTGGTGGTTGATCATCTTAGCCGGATCACTCCAACCAATACATCTTATGTTTTCCAAGATGAATTTCGAGATAAAAGTCTCTTTGCAATCTAACAGGTAATTCCATAGTATATCGACATAGTTAATTTCTTGGTGACTAAGTCCTTACCTAGTGATTTATCTAGAGCTGAAAATGATAAAATTAGACAAGAGGCTAAATATTACTTATGGGATGAACCTCATCTTTGAAAATTTTGTTCTGATCAAATTATTAAAAGGTGCGTTGCAGATGATGAAATTCCTTCAATATTAAATTTTTGCCAGTCATCTATGTGTGGGGGACACTTTGGCCCCAAAAGAACAGCTCGTAAAATTCTCGAATGTGTTTTATTTTGGCCTAAATTATTTTATGATACTTACATGTTTTGTATGTTTAATGATCGTTTCGAAAGAACAAGAAGTATGGGACAAAGAGATCAAATGCCACTTACAAATATCCTGGTATGTGAAATTTTTGATATATGGGGAATTGACTTTATGGGTCATTTCCTTCATCTTTTGGTTAGAATTCTATCATTTTGGCAGTGGATTATGTGTTGAAGTGGATAGAAGGAAAAGCTACTCATACAGATGATGCTAAGGTTGTAGTCAATTTTGTCAAATCTAACATTTTTGTTAGGTATGGAATACCTCGAGCTATGATTAGTGACAAGGGAACTCATTTTTGCAATAAAATTGTTGGAACATTGACGAAGAAATATGGTGTTTCACATCGTATTTCGACTGCATATCATCTGCAGACGAGTGGGCAAGCTAAAGTCTCCAACCGGAAATCAAATCAATTTTGGAAAAAGTGGTGAATCTAAACAGAAAAGATTGGAGCTTACGTTTGGATGATGCCTTGTGGGCGTATCGGACTGCTTACAAAACTCTAATGGGCATGTCACCGTACAAGTTAGTTTTCGATAAACCTTGTTAGTTTTCGATAAACCTTGTCATTTGCCTGTGGAAATAGAACATAAAGCCTACTGGGCTGTGAAGCAGTTAAATATGGATTTGGTAAAGGTTGGTCACAATAGAAAGTTGCAACTGCAAGAGTTAGAAGAGATCCATAATGAGGCTTATGAAAATGCAAAAATTTATAAGGACAAAACTAAAGCTTTTCATGATAAAATGATTTTATGGAAGCAATTTTTAGTAGGACAAAAAGTTCTTCTTTATCATTCAAAGCTGAAGTTATTTCCAGGAAAATTACAACCTCGTTAGCTCGGACCATTTATTATTTCTAATGTATTTTCTCATGGTGCGGTAGAAATCCAAAGTTTTGACACTTCTAAGGTGTTTAAGGTTAATGGACACCACTTGAAACTATAATGTGAGAATTCTCTAGTAAGTAATTAGGAAGAGATAGAGCTGGTAGGCCCAATCTATCTCTGATCATGTAAGTCGATGATACCTCCAGCTAACGACTTAAAAGAAACACATTTGGGGGCAACCCAAAAATTTCATGTTCAATTTTGTTTCTATTTTCCAGTATTTCTCATTTTCAAAATTTTGAAATTTGTTTTTTTAGCTGTCAATTTTATTCCATTCCTTTTAGTATTTTCACATGTCAATATTTTCAATTCTAGTTTAATTATTGACACACCAAAAAATATCTCACCCACCCACCCACTGCAATTTCATCCTAACACGTTCATTCATCCACTGCAAGTTCACCCACCCACTACAAGTTCACCCACCCACTTCAATTTCACCGACCCACTAGAAATTCAACCAACACCCATACCATTCCAATGACAACCACTAAAAATTTTACCCTCCTTACCACCGTAACTGACACCACCCACCAGTGCAAATTTTCATTGGTTGTGCTCTTATTTTAGTGATTTTAGGTCTATAAAATACCAAAGCTTGGGACCATGCCACAAAAGAAGAACGTCTCACGCCGGTTAGCTTCACCCATCCCTACATTAGTTAACAAACAACCTCAATCGGGTACCACAGTTGCAATGCCAAGTCCCTCCATTCCTCCCATTACTGAACCGACCCATGGTCCTACAACTTGAAATCAAACCAAGAAAGGTAAGCAAATCGAAAGGAGAAGCCAATGGAACTCACGAAGTGGGGATTTTACTTCTTTTCCACTGCCAGAGGACAATCAGAGATTTCAACAGTTGAGGCAACATAAAATTTACCCATGCAAGTTTGTTCTGACTAATACTCTTGATGCTTTACAAATTTGTAATTCCTTTGAGCAATTTGTTGGGCAATTTTGTTGGAATGCATTTGTTTAAGTTGACTATCCTGCTTATGTTAAGTTGACATGAGAATTTTACATCACCTTTCAATTTAATTCCCATGAAGAATTTGACATATTTACTAAGGGAATTGTTGAATTTAAACTTATGGGCAAGGAATTTGCGTTATCTATTATTGAACTTAATGTTGTTATTGGTTTTATATCAGCCGATGACATTAAGAACGAACCATTTGTAAGTTTCAGTTGCAATTATTATACTGATTTTAATGCTTCTGAACTGTGGACTCAATGGTTTGCCGATCCTCAACTATATAATGCCATTGCATCTAAGAGTTCATATTTAAAAAATCTTGTTTTCAAAACCATACATTAACTCTTAGCGTACAATTTTTCAGGAGCGACATGATTCTGCTAGTACCCTTTCTAAGGCTGAATTTTATTTTTTGTAGTGTATGGACAAACAAATTCATGTTAATTTAGGTTTTTGACTTCTGACTCAATTTCAATATATTTTAAACAAGAAATCCAAACCATTAATATTAGGGTCATATATCACTTAATTGGTCGTTAATTTGAAATTATTGGATCCTGAAAATACTGATATACTTGTGGCTTGTGCCATAGAAACTTTGGATTTGGAATGTTTGTGTAGGATGGGCATCGTTGAAATGAGTCATGGGCGGTTATCCTTTACTTATCCGAGTCTAGCTGTTACTTCCAACCCACGTCCAACCACAAAGAGTCGGATTGTCCCACCTACCTCCTTAGGCCAACTTGGATGCTGGTCTGGCTCAACTTGAACGCTAGATGCAGCGAATGGAGCAAAATTTTACAACATATTGGACGCACCAAGGATTCCAACCTCCTTACCCACCAACCCCATAACTTGGGTGATCGACTTACAGAGAAGCTTTCTTTCCTCTTCTCTTTTCTATTTTAGCTTCTTTTACTTTATATGATTACACTGGGGACAATGTATGGATTAGGTGTGGGGGTGGGATATGTTCCATATAACTGATATTTAGGAATCTTTATTGAAAATTTTTGAATGCTTATTGACTTGTTTGCAATTGATTAGCTAACTTCGACACTTTCTACACTTTCATTTTTATTGACTTTAATTAGTGCGTATAACTTGAGTTAATTTTATTTATTGGACATTATATGCCACTTAGTTAAGGTTTGGTAATCATATGATTAAACATGGTGTATAATTATGGTGAACTACATTAACCTGTAAGTTTTTGGGCCTAAAAGATTGAGACATTTATATCAATTTGTATTTCTTTGATGTGTGCTTATCTTCTAAGGTGAACTTTTCTCTAGAACTTGCTTGGAACCAACTTGAGATCACATTTATACATTCATGCATAAAAATAATAAATCCCTCTTTGTTTTAAACCTTTAGCTTAAAAAGCCAACCTAATTCAATATCCTTTGTTAAACCTTTTAAACAGAACCCTTTTTCTTGATAAACCCATAATAAACAACTAAAACCTTTAATATCTTAACCCATCATAAATGTAAGTAGGCATTCTAACCACAATTTATGTCAAAACTTATTGTGGAGACATATGGAAAGAAAGGAAAAGAAAAAGATGAAAGGAAATTAAAGAGATTGAGACTGGATTTATGTGTTATACTGCTGTCTCATGATCTTAAATATCATTATATTTCGTTATTGACTAAAAAAGGCAGTGAAAACAAATTATGGAGTGTAATCTATCTCTATACGGAATGACTTTGTTGTCTCCTTTGTGATTGAATTTGTCTCCACAATTGGTTAGATGCTTTGCTAATGTTTATGTAAACGATCTAGAAGGGGGGTTGAATAGATCTTTAATCTTTTTCTAAGAGTTCTACAAAAACACGGAATTAATACACACAAAACAATTTAATCAAATTAAATTAAGAGTATAGAGAAGAAGGGCAAATACTGTTTTTATAGAGGTTCGGTGCTAAGACCTACGTCCTCTACCTAAGCTCCCACTTA
>JAOQMQ010000194.1:24008704-24018873 GCA_027563845.1 Erythroxylum subrotundum
ATGGTCGCAGGGATTCTCTCAAAGTTATTTTCATACAAATGTAGACTTTCTACCGAAGATGGAAAGCACAAGTCCTCATCCAATTCTCTTAAATTACATTTGTAAATCCATAAGCTTTGTAATGAAGAGAAACCTTCTGACGACAAAGCCAAAGCTTGGTGGTCTCCTACAAAACAATTTTCAAAATTAATTATAAGTATCAAGTAACTCTTGGAGCCCTTTGAGATTGCCAATTGATGATGGGAACTTCTCTACGGCTGTCTCCACTAAGTAGACACGCTCCAAATTATCCATGGGCTCTAAAATTTCAGGAAGCGCCTTAAAGCGTGAGGATCCCCCTAGATCAAGTTCTGTGAGAGATGTTAATTTGTTAAAAAAATTGTTTGGAAGGCTTTCAAGCCCTCTACAATGCGCCATTTCCAATATCTTTAATTTGCTGAGGAGTTCAACTGACGATGAAGGTACCACTTTTATGGCTGTAAAATTTAAGTATAACTTTTCTATGCTGTTTGAAATTTCTGGAAACGTATTCAAATTTTCGCAACCGCTAAGATCAAGAAAATCAAGAGCTTCTAGAAATTCACTTCTACCATTTGGGAGATGAGTTATACTTTTGTTGTCTACCAAACTTAAGGAAGTTAACTTGCCCAACTGACTTCCATAAATGTAGGAAGGAACTTTAACCAAACTCCGAAAACCATTAACAATCATACTCAACATTCCATATGTCTCTTGAGATGCCAGTAAATCTTCCTGTAGTTAACAAAAATAACAGAAGACATTATTAACTCTAATCTAACATTACTTTCAAATTTTATTAAAAAGAAGGAACAAAAGACTAAGCTATTAAGCAATATGTAAGTGAAGTACCTTGGCTTTGTTCCATAATTGTTTTATGTTGCTGTAGCGTAATCTAAGCACCACAAGATTCTCTGGTTGCAAATTAGGTGGAAAAGATCCCAACGGATACTTATCCCAACCTAAATACCTTAACTTATTGGGAAGATAATCAAGACCTTGAGAGAGATGTAGATTACTTATTTCTTCAGAACTTCCATAAAAATTGAGAAACTTAAGATTAGGCATCTTCATGAACACTTTCGGATTTAAATCTATCTTCTTTATCTTATTTGTGTCAAGAATTATGCTTTCCACTGCTTCAGCTTCCTAACAAACAATAGCCAAATATCTACATAATTTAAACAATGAATAACATATTTAAAATAAATCAAATAGTATAAGAGATTACTAATAATATAGAGTTTTGTATTAAATAAATTTAGGATTTTACCTTATTCCCGGCAAATACTTCATAAACATCTTCAGGATCCCATAATCTGCTACGTCGGTTCGGATACTTAGCTTCTTGACGAACGATTTCTTTTACCATTTCTTGTAATAAATCATGCATTTCCAACGTGTTTTGATTGAAAATAGTCAAAAGACACTTATCTACGAGAACACGTATTATAATATCGATATTAAATCTACTGCTTCTATATATCTTACTCATGATGTCTGTGCGAACTCGTTTGAAAAAGCATGCAATGTCAAGAAAGACATCTTTCTCCACCCTATTTAACCCATTGTAACTAATGTGTAGCACTCGCTGAATGTCCTTGTTAGGAAGTTCTAGCAATTGATTTATTGTATTTTTCCACTCCATTTCCTTTTTCCCAACTAGAGAGGAGCCCAAAACCTTCAAAGCTAAAGGATTGCCTTGTGCATAGTTAATAATTGAATTTGACAAGGAAGCATAATTATCTCCTGGATATTTTTGCTTGAAGGCACTCTTCGTGAAAAGTTGAAGGGCTTCATCATCATTTAATAGTTCAACTTTATATATATAATTAGCCCTTCCTTCAAATACTTGCTTATCTCGACTAGTGATGAGAATTATACTTTTCGAGCCGAACCAACATGGATCTCCAATCAAAGACTCTATCTGTAGTGGATCATCCACATCGTCAAGAACAATTAACGTTTTCTTACGACCAAGTCTTGCTTTAAGAAATGGTCTAGGTCCAGCACTAAACATATCTTTCGCTAGATTTTCCTCACCCAACACTTTTGAAACAAGTTCTTCCTGTAATTTCATCAAGCCACCTACTTCTGCTTGTTGCCTCACATTACGTACAAAGCAACAACTTTGGAATTGATAGGACATCATATTATATATGACTTCAGCTATAGTAGTTTTACCACTACCGCCCATCCCCCAAATTCCTAAAACACATAACTCCAATGGTGTAATAGTAAATACCTTCTTAATTTCTTCAATGCGCGAGTCCATTCCAACCAAATTCTCATAGCCATCCCATGTCATGGATTGATTCAGTTTTTCCAAAATATCTTCAACTATTTTGTTAATAAGCATATGATCATTCCTACCAATTATGAAACACAACATAAATGTATGAAAAGCAAATAACCCTTTATCTGAATTGACCATACAAACTAAAACATACCTGAAGTCCTTAGAATCAAACCCACATAGATTGGCAGCTGTGGTCAACGCATCCCTCCAACCTCCGATCTTGTGTGCATTCTTGGGATTTTGCTCATGTTTTACGAAAGCTGCGGCAACATCATCGGACTGTTTCCTTAAATGGGATGGATCTATTTCGTAAAAGACAGGTATGACAATTTGTCCATGGGATTTATGACATTGGATGATCTCTGCAAGTTCGTCAAGACACCAACTGGAAGATGCATAGTTTTGTGAGAAAACGAGGACTGAGATAGTGGAATCTTGGATTGCTTGGGGAAGTGACCGAGCAATTTCTCCTCCTCTTTTGAGTTCATCATCGTCAAAGAAGGTTTGGAGATTCTTTTGGCACAAAGCAGCATAGAGATGGCTGACGAAATTGCGACGAGTGTCTTCACCCCTGAAGTTCAAGAAGACGTCGTACTTACATGGTTGGGAGGTCAAAGAAGAAGTATTCATCGTAGTAGTGAAAGAAGACGACGACAAAGAAGAAGCCATTATTGTTGAATCAAGAGGGTGGACGCTATCTAATAATGGAAATGGTGTTTCGAAAACTTATATGCATTGTTGAAGGTAATCGATTGACTTGAAGTAGTCTTAATAAAACATTTTTTTGTTAACTGGGAAGCTACCATGAGCTTTCTCTTTGCTTTCCCTCTTTGTCATGCTTTATTTAACAAACAAGAATCCGATGAATTGACTCAACTTTTTAAATTGTTTTGTTAAAATTTTTAATAGATATAATGAATTAGACATCAATAAATTGACCCAACTTATTTGATTCTTTGAAAATTATAAAATTTTAATTTTAAAAATTAAATTATGAATTAAGTTTTGGTCTAAAGATTTAACTCAGAAAATAAGTTATGCATGATCAGAAACCTTGGAATTTAAAAATGGCGAACCCAACCAACTTCTAGTAATAAAATTTATCTTTGTATAAGTCAAGTCAGATTTAACATTGCTCGACATCGGAGATAGACAACTTGTCATTATTAAAGCCAGAATCATTGAATGAGATCATATGGAACGATTTGGTATTTAAAGAGTTTTGAAAGCTGGCCACGTTTGTTTGACACCAACACCGCAGCTTCCTAACAGACATTTTTGTTTATTTTACTTGGAATGTTGAACTTGTGAGTCTCTGAGATGTTTTTTTTTAACACACTTGTTATACAGCGTCACATGACTAATTGACTATTCTGAATTCAAATTAAATAGGACCCTTTTAAATAACAAAGCTTTCTCTTACAAGTTTTAAAGCGACTTTATTCTCGAGACTTTGAAATCAAAACCTTGGATAAGAACAGAGGAGCCCAAGTCTTCGAGTTCTTTATACTTAAAAAAGGGACATAAATGTAGAGAAAATTATAGTTAAAACAAAGTATGAACAAAACATAAAAATTCTAATTGATGAATAAAATATAAAATTATAATTAATGAATAGTAAAATATGTTGAAACTTATATTGATTATATTATTTAATTATAAAGTATTAAATGTGTCTAATAATTTATGCATATTGTTTAACAAAAACAATATTTCTACTATTTAGGGATAAGATTAATGTTTTCAAAATTATACCAATTTGATCGATTTAAGAGTCAAAATCTTGAATTAGGCAAATTTTCGGTTCGATTTTTAACTTTTATGTTCAATTTAGTTTAATAATTTTTATTTTTAAAATTTGATTAATTTATTAATTAATTGGTCAAACTAATTAGTTTTATAAACTAAAATAAACACCCAATAAAAGCACACAGGCGTCTTGCTTTTATACGATGAAAAGTAACATTCTCTTTGGTCATGTAGAAAATAGTATTGAGGATGACAACTTAAGCTGGGAGGGGAAGTTTGACAGTAAAAATGACGGATGTCCAGAAGTATGCTAACACACAAGTTCATGGGATACATTATCTTCTCTTAACAATCCCAAATTTAGGCAAACCTAACAAGTTCATTAGAAGAAAATAGTCCAACCAGCGGGTGAACATAACAAGTTAAAAGGAGACTGACAACAGTACGGTTAACTCCAAACAGTATAATATTTGTAGATTACCAATGAAGTCTAACGCTCGCCATTCCACGGGCTTCCTGAGTACCTTTTGTCCTTCAGCAGTTCCCCAATTATTTTGGGTGGGTTAAGGCCTTCTCGTACAGCTTTTTCATACCGCTCCTTCCTAGGGATGGAGCCAGACTCAACTCTAAGGAGGGGCCGGGGGCTATGCATACAGAGTTGAAGAGAAGAGAAGATAAGAATTTTTTTTTAAAGGGGACCACCTATATTTATAATTTTAAAATTTTTAATTATATAAGTAATTTAAAAAATATATATTTGAAAGGGAGGGCCATGGCGCCCTCCCCTGTAACGTGGCTCCGTCCCTGCTCCTTCCGAGTCATCCCATTTGGAGGTCCGTATCTCAAGTCCCTGTCGAACCTCATCAATATTTTCTCATTTCTGTCATAATCATCTGCCAGCAACAAAGATATAGACGTAAGAAACTATTGGTCCAATTAGCAAAAGGAGAGGGCATAGAGATACCCATAATGATAACCAATTTAATCAACTACCAACAACTAAATTTGTTAATCATTATATACGAGATGGTTTCTCCTCAGGGTTTTCAAATTTCCCTCGAACATGCATAATAGAAGAAAGAAAAAAGAAGAGAGAAACAGAGACGATAGAGAGTAACCGTCCATGTTGCTGAATGATGACATGATGTTGCAAGTTGAGGGCTTGCTTTCTCTCTCTATTGTTTCAATTTCAAATGTTGGAAATGGCTGAGATTGGGGTTTCTTGTAGACAAATTTGCTACAAGACAAATTTCAATGCTTGGTAATCCTGACAATAAATTTGCGAGTGTGAAAGTCAAAGCCCAGTTTGGCGAACATACAGCCAAACTGGAAAGAGAATATTTTTGTACCAATACCAATTGGTTGGGAGATGTTAAATACTATGGATTAAATAATTCAATTTTATATATTGAATCTTAAGACATTGAAACGAAGTTACAGCTAAGCAACTCAGGTGTGCACGTTACTAAAGAATATATTAAAAGTTAAATTTAAATACTATGGATTAAATAATATAGATGGCAATGACAGAAGTTGTCTTATATATAGACGGTACAAGACTGTCCCCTGATGGACCAAGTCCTTAATCAGAAAGCTTGGGATTGTGACCATCTTGACATTTCCCACATGATTTCATTTCGTCTTTTGATCTCAAATTTTGTTCCATAATATTGCATACATTTGTGCAGAAACTTTTCTTTAATAAGTATTTTATGCTTTACCTTAGCTTAACAGTGTCATTCAACCCAAATTGTTATATTACATCTTCTTTGTTACTACTTCACACCTTCACGTTAAGAGAAATATCTGGAACATATGTTGAAGATTAGGATTTGATTAAGAGAATTTTCGGAGATTATGATTATGATTTGATTGAGAGGATTGTTAGAGATTATAATTGTAACTTACTATATGAATAAGATAATCTAGTATATAAAAAGAGTGTGAACTGCTCATTTATATAAGCTCTCACAATCCCTCTTTTCAAACCACCCTCATGGTTAGAAAACAATCACGCCAAATATCCTAGGCTAAAAGGCTCAGATAATTCCATGTCATCTTCCATGATTGTGGTCAATGTGATTAATGGTTCTCCATTTCCACTTTAATACACAATTTCATATGATAAGTTGTCACAACCATACAAATCTTTCGTTTTATCCATATCTAGCATCAAAGAACCTAGTACTTATAACCAAGCCATTCAAGATCCAATGTGGTGTGAAGCAATAACCAAACAAATCAAAGCTTTTGAAGATAATCAAACTTGGGACTTAGTGTCATTACTTATAGGAAAGTCACCAATAGGTAACAAATGGATTTATAAAGTGAGTATAGGTCAGATGGGACAATAGAGAAGTACAAGGCAAAACTTGTAGCTAAGGGATATACCAAACAGGAGGAAAATAACTACTTTGACACATTTTCTCCGGTGGCGAAACTCACCACAATTAGATATATTTTTGCATTGGTGGCTGCAAAGTAATGGGATTTACATCAGTTAGATGTATACAATGCTCTTACATGGAAAGTTAGAAGAAGAAGTGTATATGATCCCTCCTCTAGGCTTTGAGGCACCACAGAACATGGTTTGCAAACTCAAGAAGAGTTTGTATGGCTTGAAACAAGCCTCCAGGCAGTAGTTTGAAAGATTGATAGTTGCACTTGTGTCCTTTAGTTTTTTTATAAGTTGCACTTGTGTCCTTTGGCTTTGTCTAATAAAAAATAGATTATTCTTTATTTACTCTCAGAACTGAAGGGAATTTCACAATTATAGCTATATATTGATGACATACTAGCGACAAGTTTAAACATGCAAATTATTACTACTGTTAAGAAATATCTTCATGAATTGTTCATCATTAAAGACCTTGGCAATATGAAGTATTTCTTAGGGATTGAAATTGTCAAAAGTAGCAAGGGTCTGTTTTTGTGTCAAAGAAAGTATGCACTAGAAATACTAGAAGAATGTAGCCAGTTAGGATGTACTCCATTGTCATCTCCAGTTAAGATCAACACTAAATTGCAAAAATCATAAGTTGACTTATTGAATGGTCAAGAAGCAAGCTCTTATAGAAGACTTGTTGGAAAGCTACAATACTTAACTAGCACAAGACCTGATATATCTTATGCAATGCAGCAGCTCTCACAGTTCATGAATTGCCCTGCAAAAATCCACTCTCAAGCTACAGTAAGGGTATTGAGATATATCAAAGGGACCCTAGGTTAAGGTTTGTTCTTTCCAACTAAATCATCCCTTACACTCAGGCTTTCAGTGACTAAGATTGAGAAGAGTGTCCAGAAACTAAGAGATCACTAATTAGGTACTGCATATTCTTGGGGCATTCATTGGTGAGTTGGAAGGCAAAGAAGCAACCTATACTGAGTAGATCATCAACTGAGGTAGAATATAGAGCACTTGTAAACACTACATCTGACTCAAGTTCTTATGTCGTTCCTCCTTTATCACCATTTGATAAGCCTTACTAAATGAAGGAAGTGGCTCCATACTCAAGATACTGGTTCTAAAATTGCCAAACATTGTTCCATCCAAACCCAACAAAAAACTCATATGTTTTCTCAATTTCCACTTTCTTCAAATATGCTTGCCCAAGTTACACGAACATCCACCACAAGTGCATTGGGGTATATTACGATAGCCATCATATTTATCCCATAAGGCTTTCATACGACCAAAATAACTAGTCACATTTTGCCCTACTTGCTTGCAATTCCCTATAGCTTCTCTTAATTCATGCACACGCATAGCATCTCCAACATCAAACCGAATTTTCAAATCATCCCATAAATCACATACACTATCCATATAAGTTATAATAAATCGCAAGCCAACATCAGTCAAAGTCATAATCCATCCTACTAACATCAAGTTCACACTAAGCCAATCCTCCAAATCTTCAATATTATCAGTAGGTGGTTTTATCGTGCCATCAAGAAAACCAAGTTCTATTTTGCTTGAAAAGCATTTTTCATGGTCATAGCCTATTCACGATAATTGGACTCACCTTTGAGAGTGACTCCACGTATATTTAGCTTAGGAATATCTGAGTTATGTAAGAAGTAGGGGATGAGGGGTCGGTAATTCCGTCGTTGCTCCTCTTTCTTGTCGTCATTACCACCGGTCCCTTGGTTCATCCATCCTCCATCCTTTGTCATCTATGCCTCTCGGTGTTTTTCCTCTCACCGGGTTTTTTCCTTGTTTTGTGTAACCCTAACCACTAGTTGACTCTAATAACATGTAAATTTTTTAGAGTTAAAAGCCTTTTTTTTTCATTCACGTAGTATAACCAATATATACACAGAGTGTTTGAGCTAGGCAAGGAACAATCACCTAAGAAATCGCCTAGAATATCTCTATCTATATATACACCCACCATATAGATGTACATTAAGGATACAAACATATACATTGCCTAATATCATTGGTTCTTTCGTTCCATTTTAAACGAAAACATATACATTGCATAATATCGTTGGTTGTTTCGTTTAAAATGGAAGGAAAACGACATTGTTTGTTCAAACGATGTCGTTTTCTAAACAACCAAAGCCGAACAAACGATGTCGTTTTCTAAACAACCAAAGCCATCAACCATGTCGTTTTTTGTGAACAACAAATGACATCATTGTTGTTTCATTTAAAATGGAATGAAAATGATGTTGTTTTTTGTTGTTCACAACAAACGACATTGTTGTTGGCTTCGGTCAACAACGACATACGTTCCAATTTAAATGAAAAAATCGAAGCCAACAACAACGTTGATTGTTGTTCACATTTGGCAACATTTTTATAAAATCGTCGCTAAATCGATGTTTTATCGAATTGTTGCTAAAGGAATATCTTTGGTGAATCGTCGCAAAAGGAGCGACATTTGTTGTAGTGACGTTAAGAGAAACAGCTGGGACCATAGTAGTTGGTTACAACTTAAAACCATGACCACATTTTTTAAAAATGTTTAATCACAAACAAAGCCTTATCTGTTTTTGTTTTGCCATATATAATATTTGCTTTAATTTCCGCTTTACAAGTAGGGATGATATTTGTGTCCAAACTCGACCCCGACTCAAATTGGACTCAAATTTATACTATCTGACTCACTACATTCTAAAATTCAAATATATCAAGTTAAAATAATGTCTTTTTGAGTAAAATAAAGTTGTTTTAAAATTAAAATTAAAATAAAATAATCAAACTTAGTTCAAGTCCGATCAGACTTCAAACCAAGTTCAAACACGATTAATTATTTTCGGACTAAACCCAAACTCAGTCTGACTCACTACCAAACTTATTTACAAGCGATTGGCTATGTGTAATTGACATCCCCTGATGTAATTTCTCGTTTAATTCCTAGGACCACTTAAAGCGATAAAGTTTATTTCAATTTATTAAATTATTTTTATCATTTTAATTGTTTCAACTTGCACTGATTTAACTATTCCATCACATCCTTTAATATTATGTTCACTTGCATTATTCATAAATAATTACATGAAATTGTGGAAGAAATCATTAACTTAGTAGCATGGGAATGTACAGTCACTTATCTTTTTTCATTAAAAAGGAACAATCAATCTAATATAGTTGTTAATGAGCCAAAACCAGCCATCATAAATGCTTACATAAGCTGAATAAAATAATAAAAGAAAAAGATGGCATGAAGGCATTGTTTGAAATCCGTTCCGTACTAGCTGGTATCAGACGTACTGTCCCAAAATCGGTACGGTATTTTAAATTTTGGTACTGGTTTTAAATACTTGTCGGTACCGGCTGCTTTCGGCTGTACTGGCCGGTATGCAAATTACTGGGTGGTACCGAAATTTTTAAAATTTTGAGAATTTTTTTGCAAAATTTTCAAAATCTCCCTCCCTCCTTCCCTCCTACCTCTCCTTCCCCCTTTTTTTTAAAGTTTTAAAAATAATAATAAATATTTTATTACTAATAATAATTATAAATTAAATAAAACTTAAAAATAAAATATTTTTATTTTAATTACTAATAAATTATTACTAATAAATTATTTTTATTTAAATTTATTTTAATATTTTATATAATATTTATTAATAAAGTATTAATAAAAATATTTTA
>JAOQMQ010000194.1:24053723-24064486 GCA_027563845.1 Erythroxylum subrotundum
GAGCACGAACACCCGAAGGCTGCTGTTGGATGGGCAACTAGAGACCAATCTGGTCTCCTCTCTCCCTTCAAATTCTCAAGAAGGTTTCTTTCACTAATCTCTTCTCATACTGTCCAACTAAGGGTTGATTGTTATGAACCTAAGATTCTATGGCAGTACTGATTATATTTTGATAGTTCCTTGTGCTAAATGATTTTTGGTTTTTCAGGGAAACAGGAGAAAAGGATGTGAGATTTCAGGTATTATACTGTGGGATATGTCATTCAGACCTTCATTTGCTGAAAAATGAGTGGGGTAATTCCAAGTATCCATTAGTCCCTGGGTATGTATGTCAACCCTAACAAAGAACCAGAAACCTAAAACTATTGTCTAAACTGTCCATATTTCCTCATTCGTTGCTGACCCAGATAGTGCAATGCAGGCATGAGATCGTAGGAGTGGTTACAGAGGTAGGGAACAAGGTAGAAAAATTCAAGGTTGGAGACAAAGTGGGTGTTGGGTGTATTATTGGCTCTTGCCACTCCTGTGATGATTGCAGCAACGACCTTGAGAACTACTGCCCCAGAGCGAAATTCACCTACGGTAGCAGATACTACGATGGAACTATCACTTATGGTGGTTACTCTGACTCCATGGTTGTGGACGAGCACTTCGCTGTTCATATCCCTGAAAACCTGCCACTCGATGCTAGTGCCCCTCTCCTATGTGCTGGGATCAGTGTGTATAGCCCACTCAAATTCTATGAACTTGACAAACCTCGTATGCATATAGGTGTGGTTGGTCTTGGTGGTCTAGGCCATATGGCTGTGAAGTTCGCAAAAGCTATGGGGACTAAGGTGACAGTGATTAGTACCTCGCCTAAGAAGATGCAGGAGGCCATACATCATCTAGGTGCAGACTCATTTTTGATAAGCCATGATCAAGAACAAATGAAGGTAATGTTCTTCCATGTATCTATCTCTTCCTTTTATATATATATATATATATATCGATGCGTTATCTTTCGGGTGTATACTGAATAAATTATTGACTGCACGATATTATTCGTTGTGCAGAAAGCAATGGGTACAATGGATGGTATTGTTGACACAGTGGCTGCTGTGCATCATCTGTTTCCAATGATTGGTCTATTGAAGTCTCATGGAAAGCTGGTTTTGGTTGGTGCACCAGAGAAGCCACTTGAGCTATCAGTGCTTCCCCTAATCAAAGGTACGCACAATCATCAAGACTAAAGTTCAATGTTCAAGCTTAGATTACGTCCATCAGCTGAAACAAGTCGGAAGGTGGTGGGTGGAAGCTGCATTGGAGGAATGAAGGAGACACAAGATATGTTGTATTTCGCTGCATAACACGACATAACAACAGACATTGAGATCATTCCAATTCATTATGTGAACACTGCGATGGAACGTCTTGTGGAGGGGATGTCAGATACAGATTTGTGATTGACATTGCTAATACATTGAAATCTTCTAGCTTGTAGATTCTTTAGGGTCACCATAGATTCTTCAGACTTTTCCAAGTTGTTGAATAAAAGAGTCCAACTAAACACCATTTCCAAGGTGTATTCTGACCCTGAACCATGTCTCGCAATTCAGACCAATTAATATTTTCAAATTCGGGAGATAAAACTCAACAGGAAGGATGTGCACCATTGAACAAAATTCTAATTTATGTAATAATTACTTAAATTCAATGTTTTACAAACATATCAATAATTAAACCAACAAGGCAAGAAATGTAAGGTTTATTAAACTGTCATACAATTTACTTAAGGATTTAATAAAATTAAATAATTTATAATATGATTGAAAGATGTTAAGAATTTAAATTTAATTAAAAAGAGATTATAAAAATTAATTAATTAATTTTGGTTTATAAGAATTTATTAATTTACAAAAATTGAATAATTAATTAATAATCTGATCCTTTTTTAACAATGAGAGTTATTTAAATAAATCAAAACAAAAAGTTAAAATTGAACTAAAAAATGATCTGTTAAAAAATTTTACGATTGAATCAACAAGAATCGGTTAGGTCTTTTAATCATTACTTAAACTAATGTATTTTTTAAATATAGTTCTTTATTTAACACAAAAATTGCTAAAATATATGCTAGGTTCATAGCTAGAGTCTAATCTAAATTTTTTAAACTAAACCCAATTTAACCTACAAGCTCAAAAATCATTATTTATAAATATACAAAATAAAGTTGTTTATATATAAAAGAAATTTAAATTATTTAAAGAATCTTGATTTTAGAATAAAAAGGAACCTGTTTACTTTTTTGGGCTTTAATTGTACATTACAAGCCCGTCCGTGCCACACTAGCAATGGGTTGGACTCCTAGAACTTCTAGCCTAGGATGATTTATGTGTACCTTCAATTTGTGTTAAATTTTATTATTAATTATTAAATTTAGTTTATTATAATTACATTATAAACTAAAATTGAGTCAATAAGTTCAATGTAGACCACGGCTACCGCCACCATTAACAATAATTTAGTACAAATTTTGCTATTGGGTAAGGTCTGAAGATAGGTTCAGTAGTACACAACCCTATCCTTAATTAGTAGAGATATTATATTATGAATGACCCACATAAAAATAAAATAAAATACAATTGCAAATACAAATATATAAAAAATTTAGACCCGGTTCTCAAATTTAGAAATGCTTGAAAACTAGTTTGAACAACACGAACCTCCTCCTAAAAATAATGTCGGTTTGGTTTAACTTATTAAAACGATATTTTTTATATATAAGTTTAAGAAAATTAAGATTAAAACATCAATTTAAATATTAAATTTAAAATGACATTATTTTAACTCAAATTGACTTTAACTTGTCCGATCTAATTCAATTTATCTCATTGTCACATTTGTTAGTTAATTTTAATTTTTATATTTATTGAATAGATTACTTAAAACACACGTTTAATATGTACCCAAACAATAAAAATTCTATTTTTTATTAAAAAGTTGAGGGAAAAAAAAAAAAAGAGGCAATAGTTAGAGGAGGTGGGGTGGTCCGTGAGGGTGTAAGAGGAGTTGTAACATAACGTTCGATGCATGCAAATGACAACCATATGAATTTAAGTTTTGTACGGAAATGGAGTTTGCTTCGCTTCTTGGTTGGTTGAGTGCTGTGTGTCTCACGGGAATCAACCCACCACCTCTCACGTGTTTCCCTATACATAGTCCAGAGGCATTGCCCATATCAACTTAGCTGGTTTTGCTCAAATTTGCCAACTTGTACACGGCTTTCCGAAATTAAATAAATAATAAAATGTATATAATTTAATAATAAAAAATTGTTATGAAAATAAAAATATTTTTGAAATTGATAATTATCTAATAAAATATATTTATATTTAAAAAATATAATTCTAAATAAATTAATTCTAATAAATTTTAATAATTGCACTTATTTGATTATTTATTTAAATAAAATTATAAAATTAACACATCTCTTAATTATATTTAATATTTAATTATTAAAAATAATATTTATATTTATGTTAATATTAATAATTAAATAAAAAATTTAGAGAGAAAAATTAAAAAATTATAATTGAAAATAGAACCTAAAGCAATCTATTCACGGGGACGAAAGAGCAATGCAAGACTCCTACCGTCTACAGCTTTTCTCTCTAAGGCAGTAGCAGTAGAACTACCGGTGAGAAGAGTGTGTTTTCAGCATTAAGAGCCTCTTCTTTTTCTTTTGTACTTCGTTATCTGCATCGATCTCTCAGAATCTGATCTGACTCGTAACACAAGAACCCAAGAACTCAAGGGCTAGTCTGTGATTCACTCTGTCCTCTCACTGCTACTCCATGGAATTCCCCTGGTTCATATATACATCATCAACTTGTAGGCTATAGTAATAGCATGCAGTAGTGTGGTATTATCGTACATAAGGCACCAACCAGCAACCACCTTGTTTCTGTTCTTTACTATATATATTGACATTATGTAACATACGAACATGATGACCGATGCGAGGATTGGTTTGAACTTGCTGGTAATGATTTGTCTCACTCCATGGAAATTTTCTTAAGTGATTCTCTGTTGCGTTAAGGTAGTTGGTAAGGGTAAGTCCCTTCAATGCCTGCGAATTCTAAAGGTTATAGGTTTAAGTTGAGAGGTCATAAAGTTGTTGGTGAGCCTAACGTTGTTGATTAATCAATTCATTTACTTTGAGTACATAGTTGTAAATAATTTATCTTAGATTAATAATTCAAAATTTTATGAATTATTTGATACATTTAAAGAGAGTTATTGTTATAAAAATTATTTATTTTAATTTTTAGTCTATAATATTCGAATATTATAATTTATTTTAAAGCTTTAAAAATATTAATGATCCTATCATTTAATTCTAAATAATTTATCATAAGTACTTGATTCATAATTTATTGACAATTAATATCGATGATTCATTTCAATGGCTTGAAGTTGTTGCTTTTATTTGATTTTGAAGTTATGGTTGGTCAAATGATTTACTTTACATATTTGATTGTTAATTTACAATTAATTACATATATTTAGTAGTTTATTTAAAAATAATAATTATAAGTTCTACTAGATTATGAATGTTGAAAAGCCACTTAATTTAAACATATCATTTAATTTTAAGTTATTAACTTAATTAATAAAACAATTGATTATAGTATATGATTTATAAGTTATTATGCATATATACTCTAATAATTTATTTAAAACGTACTAAACTATTAATTATAAAATTTACCCATATAAAAAATTTCATTATATTTATATCATCCACAATTATTATAATAGTCTATAATCAGAAATTATAATTTGTAATTTAAAATCTTTCTTATTATTAATTAGAGAAGGAAATACACGGCAACTTCGTACTACTTCTCTCGTATCATCATTGCTTCTTCTTAAAGAGAATGTTTTCAAATTACGAACAAATATATATATATATATATATATATATATCTTGATTTTTCATAATTTTTAATTTTAAATAAACGAAAAAAAGAGATAATTTCTTTATCCGTTATGTATAAAATCTTGATCAACATTTAAAGCAACAGTAGTAGAATATTCCCTTCTATCCAAAATAAAAGTCGTTTCAGAGAGATGCACATTTATTTAAAAAACTAGTGAAATGTTTTATATAAGTTTATTAATTGCATATTGAATTGTCTTGAAAATATAATCTGTGTAATTAGGATGTGAAAGAAATTAAAGGGTAACTTTGGAAATAAAATTATAAACATGCATGAAAAATCGTGAACGACACTTATTTTGAATAATTAAAACCCCTCTAAAACGACTTTTATTTTAGATAGGAGGGAGTATGTTTTTAAAAGAATTAATAATAATCTAAATTACTTGCACACATTAATATATAATTTATGATATATAATTAAATTAATATTAGTCATGATATTCATAAAAATTACAAATTAATGATTTTTAACATTTTTCTAATATAATTCCAAATACAAAATCACCCCGGTGGTTGAAATGGTAATCATGATCTATATTATGTAATAATGATGTCTTAATTTTTAAATTAATATATAAAATTATTAAAATAATAATTTCCTAATTTTTTAAAATTAACAGTCAATATTTCATGTAAAGGACTTGGAAAGTACTAAGTTAAGAGACTTACTTTTTTTCTTCAAAGTCAATTAACTATGAAGAACATTATCTAACTAATGGTCTCAAATGTGTACAGATATATACACCGATCGCTTTTTGTATAGTGAGATCTGTTCTGTGTGTTCTGTGTTCTCTGCATTTCTCTTTCTGTCTATCTCGTGTTAACTTTATTTATTCCACTAGATCTAACCTATAAATTTGGCTGCTTATATTGCAGCTTCCATGATCAAAACCTGTCTCTCTCACTTTCTCTTGATGAAGATCACAAGATCACCCCCATCAACATCCTCTTCTCCATGCATGAAACCAGTGAATTGATGTTATTATCAGTATCTTTGCCTCTGCAAAAACAAACTGATCATCAATAAGCCCACAACAACCCAATTCAACCACACCTTCCAAGATGTCCCACAACAATCCTCAGCCGAAACAACCCACCATTAAAGACGACAATCAAAGCTCAGGAAACCAAAAAACGGCGAGTTCAAGGCCTCAAGAACAAGCCCTGATCAAGTGTCCCAGATGTGACTCTCCCAACACAAAGTTCTGCTACTACAACAACTACAGTCTTACTCAACCTAGGCACTTCTGTAAGACCTGCAGAAGATACTGGACCAAAGGTGGAGCTTTGCGCAACGTTCCCCTCGGTGGCGGATGCCGGAAGAATAACAAGATTAAGTCCTCTTCTCGGCTTTCTGGTGGCTCCACAGACTCCAGTACGTCATCGGAGATCAATGGATTCCATTTCTTTAGAGGTCTATCACCAGCCATGGACTTTAATCTTGGTGGGTTATCATGTCCGAGGCTAAACCCTTCCCCAAGTGGCATGTACAATCAGTTCTCTCCATTTGGGGACGTTTCAGCTACTTCTCCGGGAGCTAGTAGCGTGACTAGTCCTTCTTGCTTCAATCTTGATCATCCATCTGCAAGCTCTGGTGGAGCTATGATGGGGTTTACTTATCCGCTTCCTAATCTTACCACTGGATTTAGCAGTGCAATTCAAGACTTAGGCGGCGGCGGTTCCATGAATGTCCACTCGACCCTCGCATCGTCTATTGAGTCCTTGAGTTCAATAAACCAAGATTTGCACTGGAAGTTACAGCAACAAAGATTGGGTATGCTTTTTGGTGAAGAGAGGATCCAGAAAGAGAACAGTACTGTTTCTTCAGTTCCTGTAGCAAACCAGACACAGAAACCACAACCCATATTGTTTCAAAACCTGGAAATTTCAAAACCAGAAGCATGTGCTGTTAGTAATTCAAGAAAAGACGTTGGTAGAGATACAGCAACTGAGTGGTTCTTTGGGAATTCTTACGGAGAAGTTGCTGCAACACCGAGTCACAGTAACAGCAACGGAAATGATCACAACACAAACAACTGGAATGGAGTTCGCACCTGGGTTGACTTGCACAATCAATACAATTGTTTACCCTAGACGACGAGCTTCAAAGAGATAGAAAAGAACTTGACCAAAGAAAAAAAAAGATAGGGAAAATGAGAAATATGTTTGTTCTTACTTATTATATTTTGTTGGCTTTCAGACCAATTTACAAAAGTTGGAAAGAAGACAGTTCTTTTTCTTCTTTAACTTTCTTTTCCATTATCTTCTCCTAAATTTGGCTTTTGTAACTTCAAGTCAAATGCTTAACATCAACAACGCTTACCTTCTAGTTAATAGTATAGCTCATGTATCAGTATGTACGTCTATCTCCTATAGGATTATTTGGTTCTCTTCACGTACGTATATATATTGTATGTCTCTCTACAGATTGTCGTTCAATGTGTGTTCCTTTCTTGATCTTCCCCACAAAATTTTGGTTGGTCTATAACATAATTTCGATCTCTTTGGGATCCGTGAAAGCCGTATCTTTGAATTGTTTTATGCTGTGTCACTGTCTGATGTCTCCTGAGAAAACTGAGTCTCAGTCTCAGGCTCCATGAACATAAAATGTCAAAGTCATGGGTTAATAAACAAGGCCACAAGGGTCATCTTCTTCTGATCGTTCACTAGTAGACCTGCATCGTTAAAGACCTAGCTGGCTAGGTGTGGTATAGTAGCCTGTTTTTTACCCTCTTCTCTCTTTTCAGTTTTCACCCTCTATGCCTGCATAAGAGGACTATTACTATCTCGTCATAATAATTAGTTGGTGCGTGGTGTGATTTGGTGATTGTCTGAAAAAGTGGTGGCTTGAAAGTTTATCGATTCAATGAGAGAGCAGTGAAACTGTGAAAGAGAAGAGCTTTCTTTTTAGGTTCCTTCTTTCTGTATCAAAAAAATGGTTGTTGTGTAGTGTAACTTTTTAGGGTCTCGGGGAGTGAGCCCCTGAATCTATGCTAATTGCGACTTCTCTACTGCTACTAATGACCAAGTCATTGTGCTTCTATACGCGTTATTTCAATTTAGGTGTTCAATGTTATAGCTCATAGCTGTTCGAATAATTAAAAACGATCAAAAACATTTTTTTATTAATAATTAATGAGTATGGATCTTCATTAATATTACTAATAATAAAAACATTATACATATAAATAAAAATTTTCTTAACTAATAATAATAAATACTAAAATTTATCAACATATTGCAACTCTTAATTTAGAGAGTGAGCTTTAGAGTAATTAATAAAGTTATTTCTTTATAACCATAAAGTCACAGGTTCAAGTATAGAAAGTTAGAAATAACCTCTTTATAAAATACAAAGAGAAGATTACGTACATTATGACTCTTCTCAGACTTCCGCTATATGATTTTGAAAATCAATTATTCTATTAAATTTATATTTTTTATTAAAAGAGAAAGAAAAATACAGTAGCATTAAGCCATAAGTCTAAGAAAAGAAATCCCAGCAATATATCCTCTAACAGGATACTAAGACAACCCACAAGAGGCAAAAGAAGAAGATAAACTTCGACCTCAAAAGACTTTCCATAGTTTGCGAGCCAATCAGCCAGCCTATTTTCTTCCCTATAAACATGACGAGTCGTCACAATCCAGACTCTAGCAATCAAGTTCTGAATTCCTAGCACTAAAGAACACTTGATATCCTGTTTGTTTCGTGAAGATGAGAGGATGCTAATTAGAACGAATGAATCCACCTTTAACTCAATTCGCCAGTAGCCAAGATTCCAAGCAAGCATCAATTCAGAGAAAACTCCCCAGAGTTCATAGAAATAAATGTACAAAAGCTAATATTATGAGTGAAACCTCCTAACCAAAACCCAGCACTATCCCCTAGACACCACCTTTCAATTTGTTTTACTTACAAATTAATGTTTATACTGTTTTATTATATTATAAGCCTATAATAAAAATTCTTTAGCTTTATTCAAATTTATATTACCATTTTAACACGTAGATGAATGAAATTTCATCGTTAATAATTTAAAAAAATGCCAAGACTTAGAATCATGCAAACACCATCGTATTTGTCAGGAATATTAAAAAATAAAAATTATTTTCTTAAACTGGTTAATTTTTAAATAAGATATACAATTGTTCTATGATTATATTTTTATACTATTTGTTGTTCTTCCCATAAAAATATATATGTTTGATGTGTACCATTGCTACTCACATTAGGGGTGAGCATTCGGGCTAATCGGGCTAAATTTTCACTGTTCAGGTAAAGCTCGAATTACCCAAAAAAATTTCCATCTTACCAGGTCCGAACTCAAAATTTCATTACCCGAACTTACCCGGCCCGATCGGGTAATTCGGGAAAATTTCGGATAATTTTGAGTTACCTGAGATTTTGTTTGGTTCTCTTTCAAAAATTACACAAAATAACTAAATACTTGAATTACATTCTCATGTCTCATTTGAGAGACATAAAACAAAATAAATAGTTGAATTTACTAATAATATAACCAAATATTTCAATTAACTAGCATAATTCATAATTTTTTAAACCTAATTCAGGTAATCGGGTAACCCGTCCTAAACCAAAAACAATTCGGGTAATACCTGGCCCGACTTGATTTACCCGTATTTTAGCATTTTATTACCTGAATTAATTCGGGCCGGGCCGATTAATGCTCACCCCTAGCTCACATAACACAAGACACAGTAGACAGAGAAATTGTGCCTAGCATATAACATATACTGCAAGAGAAATAAATAATTCTTATAAACTAAAGTTAATAATAATTCTTTTTATTAACGATTAAAAACTTTAACCTGTTTTTTTAGGTTCAACCGTAAAAATTTTGAATTATTCAACTTTTTGGTTTAATTTTTAACTTTTCAATTCGGTTTACTTTAATAACTCTTGTTGTTAAAAACTGATCAGTCTATTAATTAATCGGTAAATTTTAATAAATTAATATTCTTATAAACTAAAATAAATCAATTAATTTTTATTTAATAATATCTTTTTTCAATTAAATTTCATAATTTTCAATGGATAAAGAAAATCTCTTTTAATAATATTTCAAATTCTTTAATTTTATTCAATCTTTAATAATTTTATAACGATATAATACCAATTGAATCTTTTAAACCTTAAACCTTTTATTTTATCAATTTAACTTCCGATCTAATCTTTGAAACATCGGTAATTGGGGAAGTTTTACAGTGAAAAATCATATTGATAGTAGGAAGTATACATATATATATTTTAACAATTATTATTTTAATATATATATGCTTTTTTTTCTCATGTAAGTAAGTACAAACATCACATCACTTCTATTAATTAAGAGTGATGTTAATTACTATTCGACCTTTTCAAACTTTACGTATTAACGAAATTTAACTTTATTATAAGTATATAAATAAACATATAGATAGATAAAATATGTTTAATCATGAGATTCACTTTCATACTGCCCTTCAGTCTTGTCACTTACAAGAGAGACGGGGTGTGTTTGTGTAAGGAAGTGATGGAGAACATGAGGATGGTTGCGTGATTAACGTGAAGGGACTTTGCCAATTGAAGAGAACTTTTTGTTTGGACTGTACTTGTTGTTGGTGTGAACCGTCAACCAGCGAGAAGCTCATGACTCTCATGTTACAGCGAATATTCAGAATCTGTGTGTCCTCCTCATCTCCGATACCAAATATATTCAGTCAGATTCACGTCATCTTTTTTGTAGTTGAAAGTTAAATCGTTAAAATAAAA
>JAOQMQ010000194.1:24070127-24089438 GCA_027563845.1 Erythroxylum subrotundum
TATATATTTATTGCAATGTATATATATATTGATAAAATAAAATATTTAAGATTTAAAAATTCAACATATATTGAATTGTTAACAAATCGATATTGAAAATTTTGAAATAAAATTGAAGAAACTTATTAAAGAAGTTAAATTTTAATTTAAAAATAATTATTAAATAAAAAATAATTGGTCTATTTTTTATAAAAATTAATTATTTCACCAAAATTAGTTAGTTGTTTAATAAACTGGAAAGTTTTTAATAACATTAGTTATTAAGTTAAACTAAATTAAAAGTTAATTAGTTTAAATTTTATAATTAAACCGACCAAATTATTTTAATTTTAAAATGTTATATAGATATGAATATTCCATGTATGAATTCATTAGAGTAGGTACAACTAAATATGTCAACTAAATATGAATTATATGCAAAATTTTCTACTAAGAGGTCTTTTTGATCTCATAAAGTCTTTAGAAAAAATAATCCGAACAATAGATCCAAGTCAATTGGATTAAACTGTCAAACAAACGTCACTTTTACTTGGGTTGTTGAGTTTAAGTTTATAGATCGGATTCAGAACTAATCCAAATCAATTCTACCTAAAATGTCAAACAAACATCATTTTTCCTAGGGTTAATTTGGCCTAACCTATATTTTAGGTCTAATCATTCGTCATCAACCCTACTTTCAACCTTTTTCTAGAAGTTAGGTTCGAGGACTAAAGTGTAGTTAGAGAACACTTTATAGGAAAGGTTTAAGTTTCAACCGACAGAAATTCCTATGACAGGAATTGTTCAGATATTGCCAAGACAAAGTTGGCCCTATAGTGGGAACTCATCGTTTTCAATGGAATGGTCATCCTGCACAGAAACAAGCCTGAAGCTCCGTGCTTTTTAGTTTCAGGTCCTGATTTGACTCACAGTAGTTATTGTACACGTATATATACGTACATGTCCATTTTCTTTCTATGCCTGAAAGTAAGAAGACTTTAGTAGAAGTGAGCATACACCTCTAAGAAAAGCCAGTTAATACGTATAATTTTGATTCAACTCTTTTGAATCAAATTACTAAGATCATGATTGACTACCTCAATCAAATAGCATCATGTTACATTCGGTAGACTAGCAAGAACCAACATTTAGTGAGACATATTCACGAGGAAAATGAAACAGTTAAATAATTACTTACTATCTAATATTTTATATTAATGCTTATTTATTAAATATCTCATATTTATTGATAAAATTTTTTAAACTTTACAACCAAGTTCAGCTTGATTAAAACATCTTTATTCTCTTCAACTCATTCTTTATGTGAGACTCGTTAGATTCCCAAATATGTTAGCAATAGATAAAAATTTTAACCTAAATCATATTTATGATTAGATAAATTAAACTTCTTTAATTTATTTTTGATTCTCTAATTAAACAACTTATATTCGTAGATTAAAATTGACGTCTACGCATTTTCATCACCAAAATTTTATGAATGTCAAAGTGGCTTTAACTAACCTTTACGTAAATAATTTTTTTATATAATTTAATCATTTCATCATACAATATTTTGATTAGACATAAAGCATGAAATTAATGTCTACTCTATTTTGAGTTTATTTATATTAGTTCTTCACCATTATCTATTGATTCAATTAATGACATTTGTAAACTATTTACAAAACGTTATTCCATCTTGGCCAAATATTTATCAATTCAATATTAATCGAGAACAAAAAACATTCTTCTTAATTACTTTAGAGTGATAAATTCTATCTTGATTACTCAATTACCTTCACGTAGTTCATGCAACATCTAATGACTATCTAATGAAATGCCTATGATTAGAATTGATCATAAGTAGTACCAAACTATACTAATTCCTATACAAGATAATTTTAGAAACTTCAAGTCAAAGAATCACTTATGTTCCAAATGAAATTTTCATATTGGATAAGTTCACTGAATTTATTTTTTAACAAGCACTCATATTTATGTTTAAGTATCTTCATACTATGTTTGTGAGATCGATTATTTTCTTTTTAAAAAATAACATATCATATGTCAATCTTTTTATGTTTTAATAATGTCTAGTCTTCATAGAATAATAACTAAGAGCAATTTATGAATAATACATAAATATAATACTAATCTCATAAATATAATCTCATTATAATTTTATTTACGATACATATTTATCTTACAAACTTTACCATATATATCTAAACATATACGAGATAAAGAATGTCTTTAAATAATTATCACTAAAGTACGACTCACTTGTTAGCTCTAGGGTATAAACCAACACGTCTAGTTAAATTGGATTTTTCCTGGAGCCAATTGCATGTCTCTTCCCTGCCTTTCAATCTGTGTTTAAGCTGTGCGACTTGCTTCTGTGATTTGCCATGCAAAGCAGTCTTCAATTCAAGTTTGCTTTCTTACTTCTTTGATCTTATATTACACGTTTCTGTGGACAGTACTTTTTCCTCTGGCCTTGTGCTCTGGGTTCTGAAACGTCTCGTCTAGGTTCGTCATTATAAATTAACTATAAAATTTTTATAATTAAATTGACTAATCAGTTTATTTTTTAAATTATTGTAATTTTCTAAAGATGTGAATATTGGCATGATCATAATGATGCATGAATTCGTTAGAGTAGGTGCAGTTTTGTTAAGTAACCCTTTCAACACAATAGCTTAAGCTTTTGTGTGAGGCCAACTTAATTGATTATATATATTCTCTAACACACCCCCTCAAGTAAAAGCTCTTTGAGCTTGAAACTTGTACAGATCTACTCTATTTTGTGCTGAATAATAGGTAGGTGGCAGGATTCGAACTCATGACCACTTGGTCACAAAGGCTCTGATACCATGTTAAGTAACCGTTTCAACACAATAACTTAAGCTTTTGTGTGAGGCCAACTTAATTGGTTTTATATATTCTCTAACAAGTTTAAATATGTCAACTAAGTATGAAATTATCGGAATTATCCAAGATTTTCTACTAAGAAATCTTCTTTAATCTTACGAAGAATTCTTATAGAAAAATAATAATCTGAACAGTCTGCATCACTTCCTAGGACATCATACTTTGTATGCGGAGACAGATTGTAAGAAAACTAGATATGGTCAGGCACGACTATATTGGATGAACATTTTCGTACCCTCAGAAAGCGGAACATATGCAACTTATGTGGGGCTAAAGGTTCCATCCAACTTTTTTTTTTGGGTACAATGAATGAGGAACAAAGATGACTAAGTCCTCAAAAAAAGCAACCGAGCTAGCATAATACTGGAGAAGCAAATCACGATCTGAAATAGGGGAATCCCAAATAACCTACCGTCGAAGGCCACAAGAAATTTGTTTAGCAAGAAAATCCGTGCACTGTTCCTTTCTATGAGGGTATGATGAATAGAGCAATACTACTCTCTCCCAAGGATCCGTCTAATATCATCCACAATGGCCAAATAAGGATGAGATAAAGGATATGCGTTCTTGATAAGATTAATCGCTTGAAGAGAATTAGACTCTACAATCAATACTTAAGGCTATGTTTAATAGGACAATTAATAATGAAATGAAATGTTATTTCATGATTTAGGAGGATGATTTACAATAGAATATAATGAAATAGAGTGGAAGGGAAGATGTTCATATTATATCCTATTTTATATTAAACAGTAAAAATAAGTTACCTTTAATTTGAGGAGTTTATAATATAATGTAAAATGATAAATATGTGCTACCTAATATACTTTTAATAATTTTTTAATAATACCAATTATAGCCACAGGATCACCTGTACCTAATAGCCTGTTCCAAAGGTGTGCTATTGATTTTAACCACATATTTATGTGGGACTCACATAAATATATGGATGAAAATTAATGAAACAGAGTTGGAATATGTTTATAGAAACAGAGGATCTGTTCTCCCAATTATACCCTCAACCTTAATAACATATGTTTTGTTCTATCAAGAATATAATATTCATTCGTTATTATTATACATAAATTACATTTTATTATATTCATCTTTTAAAAAACATTTTATTATATTACATTATGAACTTTTCCATCATTCCAAAACAACAATTTTTTAATATCACATTTATTTATATTCTATTTTATTATAAATGACTTCATTCAATTTTATTCTATTAAAAATCTTACGTCCAATTAAACATAGCCTAACTGATCAAGTTTCATATTTGAAAAGGTTGATGGGACGTAGTCTAAATTACATGAACTAATCTAAGTCAATTTGATATATCATTTTTACTTTGGTTAATTTGGCCTACCCTATATTTTAGGTCTAACCGATTCATTATCACCCCTACATTTAACCTTTTCCCAGAAGTTAGGTGTTCGAGGACTAAAGTGTTGTCAGAAAACGCTTTGTAGGAAACCGACAGAAATTCCTATGGAATTGTTTCAGATATTGCCAAAACAAAGTTGGCTCTCTAGAGGGGACTCATCTTTTTCAATGGAATGGCTCCATGCTTTTTAGTTTCAGGACCTGATTTGACTCACATTAGTTGTACAAATTTGCACACATGCATTTCTTTTTTTTTTCTATGCTTAATATTTTAGAATTTAAAAGTTTCAATAGCTAAAAATTAAATAAAATTAAAAATTTACAATATAATTAAATTAAATTATTTTTACCATCAAATAATTAAATTTTTAACTAAAAAAAATATTATTAAATAAAAATTAATTAAGATTGCTAACGGATGAGTCCAATTTTGAGGTCAAAGTTCTTCAAAGCCGAATTTAAAACCCGAATCTTTCTTAAGCCTGAGACAGACTTAAAGTTCGCATTTTCCGACCTTTTCTGCAAGACACTGCATCTCTCTTCCCTTCCCTGCCTTTCAATCTATGTGCAAACTGTGGGACTTGCTTCCTGATTGCCCATGCAAGGCAGCCTTTTGAGTTCCAAGTTGGATTTGTCTAGTTCTTTGATCTTCTCTTGCTCTGGCCTAGTCTAGCTTCTTTAGTGCTTGGTAGCAAATTGATACTTTCTAAGATATAAAGAAACAAAGGATTGAGATAGCCCTTTTCTAGTTGCTGATGATACAGATAGTGGTGGCATTTGGGCCGACTGAGATAGACATTTTTTAGCTGTTGTTGAACAGAGAGTGATAGCATTCGGCCCCACCTTTTTTAGTTGCTGAAAATACAGGTAATGATGGCATTTGGGCCTGGCCTTTTATAGTTACTGATGATACAGATAGTGAGGGCATTTGGAGTCATCTCAATCGAGGACATAATCTTCTGTTCTATTTTTCATGTATTAATTCTATTTTATTTGATCTAAATTATTTATTTTGGTAGATTCCACATAAATAAATGGTTGATATCAAGTGAAACATGACTAGTACATAAAAAATAAGACAGAGGATCTGATGAGATCTCAATCCTCAACCCAATTTTAAGTTAACTGATTACATTAAGTACGGGTTGATCAGACTTTGAATCGACCATCAAACTAATCAAATCTCTACTGATATGAGGCTGGAAATTATTGCAAAAAATGGCATCGTTCTTCATTTTAATTTAAAATAAAAATAAAAAATTATGTTAGCCCAGTTACCTCGGGTAGGGCTCTAGCAGGAGTTGTCTCATGCTCGAGCCTCACCTGATGTATTGTCATCCTTAAATACTTGTTCAATTAAGTAGGTATGGTAATTGGTTGGATAGATTCGGGTTAACTTTAATTATTTTATTTTTAATTTAAAATTTTAAGATAATATTATTTTATTAAAAATGACATTATTCTAATTCGATATATTTGAATTTTAGGTCAAATTAGATTAAATAATGAAACTCAATTCAAAATTTAAAATTTTAAAAAATTTAATTAAATTTAAAACTTAACTAATTTATTAACTTTAATTTAAATCAAGTCAGATTAAGTTGCAAAAAACCACTATAATAATAAACAGACAAATCGTGACAATGATTTAAACACACCGGCAAATCAAAAGTTGCTCTTATTAATAGTCACGGATCAGATCATCAGTTCTCGTTATTTTATTCTTACTCTGTTCGATAAAAATCCATCCATTCAATAAATCGAGCCTACAAAAATTAGACGAGTGGATCACACCGAAATAGAGAGCACAACGAGCTTGGAAACAGAAGATCTTGCGCCAACACTCATCGGTTATCAAATTCTTTGCCTTTACCGTTATGGTGAGCAAGTTGATTCAATTAAAATTTTTTCAATTTTAATCAAATACAAAAAGATAAATCTTTCGTCATTTAAATTTAAATTATTAAATTATTTATTTAAAAGATATAGTTGATATAATATTACATGCATAATTAATTTTAATAATGTCTAGCAGTTTGTAAATGCTTCTAGACTCAACTTTTCTTCCAAACGTGAGTCCATAAACCATGTATTTCAAATAAGATATTTAATACCAGTTATAAATATTTTTAAAAAACTGTATATCAAGTGAGCAAATTATCAAAAAATATTTAAAAGATTCAATTAATAATATAATTAATAAATTTAATCATGCTTATTAACTAATTTATTTAATATATTATTATGTATACTTTTAATTAACCAAATGTGTGATTCTCAATAAATAATTTTAGCGTATTAAAATATAGTAAAAAATGATATTTTTTTTGTTAGTAAGTCTTTTAAGTTTTTTTTTCAATTCTTACGTTTTATATTTAATTTTAATATTTAATATGAAATATTTACCTCATAATAATTATTTAGTTAAAGTATTTTTATTTAACTTAAATATTTTCTTGCAATGACTTATTTGTTTTATTAATTTATTTATCTTCTTTTTTGTTTACATATTTAGTTATCTTTATTTTTATCTTATATTATTTATTTATTTATTATTTTTTAAAATTTAAATTTAATTATTTTAATGCGTGTCTTTTATTAATTTTTATTTTTATTTTGTATATATAAATCTATTTTTTTATATGAGTTTAACAAAAATGGTCTCTCTATTTGAGTAAGATTACGTAAGCAACCAAATTGCAGAGAGCTTGAAACTGAACCTCGTACCCACGTGAGCAACTCAGTTCTAAGTTCTAACCAAGCATTCTTAGTTGTTGTGCTTATGGGCGCTCCGTGGCTTTAAGACTCTGGACTCTTACTGTCTCTTTTGAGGCCTGTCTCGTGTAGCTTGTAGCTATCCATAGCTCAAAGCAAAAGGGTCTTGGTGTCACCCCACCGTTTTCCTCTTGATCGCCATTTGTAGCTTCCTTTCTCATCTCTCTGAAATGATTACCCTCGTTCCATGACCTTTCTCCTTCGGGTAACTTACTTGAGCCCCAAAGCATTACCTTTTCCTCTTATGATTATTGCACTTTTCTAGTTTTTTGGGTGCGCGTTAATGGAAGCCAATCAATTTCGTTTCTTGTTTTCCTTTGTGGGGTTTTTCTTCTTATATGGAATGCCTGCGCTCTATGTTGTGTATTCTGTTTGGTTCTGTTATATGTTCATGGAAATGATAGCTGCACAGCGAGGGAAAATTTCAGTTCTTGCTAGCAATTATGGTGTGATCTTTAATCAGGCAACTCTTCAACTTGGGTTGTGGTTATTTTGCTTTTCTTTGGGTTGCAATTGGTTGTCTTGTAAAGGGTTTATCTTGTTGACCGTTGGAGTAGAATTGGGTGTTGGTTTGTTGCAGTTTCCTGTTAGTGACTGGATATTGTGTTGTTTCTTCTCGATTGGATAAGATGATGACTTAAGCTCCACAGGATTTGTGACGGGCATAGTTGGAACTTCAAAAGCAGAACAAATATAAAATCTTACGTGTACACTTCGAGTTTGAGTAGCCGAGGTAAACAATTGCAAGTAGCTGTGTGAGTGACATGGGGATTTCATTTTCTCTTTATATTTGGTTTGAGTTTCTGAACATATTTCTCTCTGATGTTCAACATGTGTGAATTATATGAGAGATTCAGATTAATGTGTGAAGCTCCTATGTATTTAAAGGATAATGTCTTAGCTGTCAGCTTTCCATAGGAACATAAGTTTTTTTCTTTTTTCGATGGATCTTTTAGTTCTTTGTTGCCATAATCTGCTTTAGAGGCTCCATAAGAGGGCAAGAACGTCGAGGATTTGGCCACTTGATCATTTTAAAGTTTTAAGGCAGGAGGGAAATTTCTCAGCATATCTGTAAAAATTGTGGGAAACCATCATTTCAATTAATTTGCTCTGAGCCAGCACTACACTAGCCAATGTATTTCTTCCAGCTTTTTATCTTGTGCACATGAGGTCACCTTCATTCGTGAAGGGCAACATGTCTCAACATCTTAATGACTTTAGTCTGTTGAGTTTATGAATCAATAATTTGGGTAATCCAATCACACTATCAGAGGGTCTGTTGCTCATGCATAATCCCCAGTTTGGTAAGTAGACTATGGGTGAGTAATGTCTGTTGGTTTGTTCTCTCTCCTTTACATGTTATGTCTATGCATGTGATGAGCATCTGCACTTTTTCAATGTGCATTTGTAGGAAGATAAAGTGATTGTTTGAACCTCAAGAAAAACAGTAAGGTGCAATTTGTTTGACACTTTTGTATAAGATAACATATTCAAGAGTGTCTAACCTCTTAAGATTTTAGTGCCCAAGCTTTAAAATTTTGCAATTGAGTAACCAATCTTTTAAAACCTTGATTTACCCAAAACAAAAAACTTTTAAAACCTTAACAATTCAGTTCAATAGGTTATTTTTGATGATATGGCATGTCTACTAAATGTTACGTGTATACTTCATCTATTAGTCACATCAACAAAAACTAATGTTTTGAACTGTATTGTTAGGTTTTAAAAGGTTGATCACTAGATTGAAAATTTTAAAAGCTTGAGCACCGAATTGAAAATCCCAAAAGGTTGAGCTCTTTAGAATTGGTTATCACTTTTCTATTGGCAAATAAATAATTATTATTTACTAATATACATTGACTATTCATGGAAACTTTTGGAAAATAATTTCCATATTAAGAATTTTAAGAGTTGTTGATGAGGTTTTGATCATTTGCAGACAATCGATCTAATTGTATGTGGGAAGTCACCGTTAGGTAGTTGATATGGCATCTAGGGGATTTTGGAGAGAAAGGTAGAGTGAGAGAATACAAGTGCTATTGGGGCTCAGTGCAATCTACTATCTCAATTCCATATCTAGTGGTAACACAAAATTTTGACTTTTTTTAGGTTCTTTCTTATGTTGAGAATGCAAACTCATAATCATACTGAGTTTATTGGTCAGTATATGATGCTTCCACCAGAGCCTAGAACTTTTCAAGATCGTGAAGAGTTGATCACGTATGTTCGTGACTTTGGGGCAAGTCAAGGATATGTGGTAACTATCAAAAAGTCTAGGAAGGACAAAAGAGTTATCCTTGGCTGTGATAGAGGAGGTGTCTATCGTAATAGGCGCAAGATTGATGAAAGCCAGCGCAAAAGGAAAGCATGTTCACGTCTTATAAATTGTCCTTTCGAAGCAATAGGAAAAAAGGAAGATGATGCATGGGTACTTGTTGTGAGAAATGGAGAACACAACCATGAACCTTTAAAAGACATGTCTGAGCATCCTTATAGTCGTCGTTTTTCTGAAGAGGAGGTTAAACAAATTAAAATGATGACTGAAGCTGGTATAAAACCCCGTCAAGTGCTCAAAGCTCTCAAACAAAGTAATCCTGAGCTACAGTCAACACCAAGGCATTTATACAACCTTAAAGCAAAGATCCGACAAGGAAATTTGTCAGGTTAGATCCTGGTCCTAGTTTTCTTATGTGGATCCCTTTTTTGTGTCATTGAAAGTGTTAAGATCAAAGAATTCAATAATATCCTGACCTTTTGTTTGATGGGAATGATAACACATCACCATCATGTGCAGTACTTGAAATTATTTTCTCAGTATAAGCCTGTAGTTTTTCATTGTAAAATGTTGCTGATGATGAATAAAAGTCATCTTGCAGAAAAAAATTTGATGTCATGGACACCAAACAGATTTATTGCTGTAAACTCAAGTACTGATTCTGCATCCGGGTCCTTAAAGCAAAAGAATCAACCTGTAGGTTTGATTTAGTAGTTTCTCTGTCCTTTGCTCTGTCAGTGTTAGTCTTTGTTACTCCTCTTTCTTTTCTTTTATCCCTCTTCTTGATTTGAAAGAAGTGACTGGGACTAAAATTTTGTCATAACTAACTGCAGCAGAAGGTGTGTAACTTTATTGATGGAAAATTTGTAGAGTCACACAGCTCTACAACCATTGAAGTTATAAATCCTGTAAGTTCATTAACTGCTTTAAGGGTCCCTAGAGAAATGCAATTGTGTTGTTGGCCTTTAATATAGCCCTACTTCTTAAAATAGGCTACACAAGAGGTTGTTTCTCATGTTCCTTTCACAACCTATGAAGAATTCAAAGATGCAGTTATTGCAGCCAAGAGAGCTTTCCCTTCATGGAAAAACACTCCTATCACCACTCGTCAACGTATCATGTTCAAGCTACAGGAACTTATTCGTAGGGATATGGTTGGTGTACCTAATTGATCTTTTCAATTATCTTTTGTTAAATTGTTTACTGAGGACAAAGTTCTTCTTTCAGGATAAGCTTGCCATGAATATCACCATTGAGCAAGGTAAAACACTGAAAGGATCACAAGGTGATTTACTGCGAGGTTTAGGTCAGTAGAGCACTTTCTTACTTCAACCTACTTTATACCATTATCAGGTGCTTAATTTGCAGAGGTTAACTGAACCAAATTTTTTTGTCATAAATTTGGATAGAGGTAGTTGAGCATGCTTGTGGAATGGCGGCTTTGCAAATGGGTGAGTTCGTCCCAAATGCTTCTAATGGAATTGATACATTCTGCATTAGAGAACCACTTGGTGTATGTGCTGGGATATGCCCTTTTAATTTTCCAGCAACAATGCCATTATGGGTACGTCCCCTGTACTTCTTGTTTCTTGTTCTTGGTTAATTACTTAGAGTTTGTCCCGGTTAACGGGTGATGTTCCTTGTTTCTTGCAATTATTGGTGCAATTTAACTCCCAAATGTTTCTTGCAAATGTGTAAGTTTGTCCTTGAAACAAGAGGGTATAGACAATATCAGAAGAAAAAACACTTTATTTATCTGGTTATGTAATTTATACATGAGTATAATCTATTCTAATACTACTAAACTACTGGATTTTTCGTATATACTAACTTATCCTATCTATAGTATATCTTATCTTATCTACTAGAACATAAACTTATCTCCTAGAAGATAATCTCCTAAACTTATCTACGATAATTAACCAACAGTCCTAAATGCTCTTGTATCTTAGAGTTTCTCTAGCCAAAGATGTTGGCTTTCCGAACCTTGATTTGCTCCATTATCAAAGTTCATGCTTAGACTTGACTGACTGGATTAGTCTATGGCCCTGTGGTGAATTTTTGGTCAGTTTCATTTGTTTAGGTGTTCTTGCTCTTGCTATTGAAAGATGCAGCTTTCGTTTAGAAGAGCAACTTAGCACTGACAAACCAAAATGAGGTAAGAAAAGGATTTTTCTCTACTCTAAAAAAGTTAATTGTTTGATTTGCAGATGTTCCCGATTGCAGTAACATGTGGCAATACATTTGTTCTTAAGCCATGCGAAAAAAATCCAGGTGGGTTATTTTATTTCTGTTCACAATTGTTCAGCACACAAAAATTCTTTGAGTTGCTACCTTTACTGGAGGAAACAAAGTCATATCTTGTCTGTACCATAAACTGCAGTTTAGTTCACAGTAGGCTTGCATGATTGGTATAGATAACAATTATTCAATGCAGTATCGTAATCGGTATCATGTCTGCAATTTCCTTAATTTTTTGAGTTTGTAATAAACTAAACGCAGAGCTTGAATCTTACAGCATTTCCCAATTGAATGAACAATCTTTGTACTGCTGCAAATTTTATTTTAATGTTTCTACTGATTATGAAATAAGTAATCGTCCATCACTCGTGAATCGTCTTGTGCTCTGCTGACATTACTAGTATTAAAAGGTGTCTCCTGGCTCTGGGGTTTGGTGTTATTCGTAGATTCTTGTGTCTTTGACGTCCTTCGCAAACAATGCATTAACATATATAAACATGTAATTTATGTAATTAAAAAAGTCACTGATAGCATGTTTTAGCTTATTTTTTTCAGGGGCTTCTGCAATACTTGCAGAATTGGCTAAGGAGGCTGGTTTGCCTGATGGTGTCCTAAATGTTATTCACGGAAACAGTGTGAGGCTTGATTTTCAAATTCTTTGAACTTCCTCAACATTATGACCAGAAAAAATTGGCTGAAGTTATTGCATGTGATTGACCATGTGTGCCCTTTCTTTTATACCCTTTCTATTTAATTTTGAATAGCCTTTCCTGGAATACTATTTTTGGTTCATTTCTCTGACTACCCTTGGCTCTGCTCCTTGTAAGATGATGTTAAACATTACAATATTCTTAGAAAGCAAGTGTATACCCATTGGGGGCAAGGGTTGGGAACATTAATTGGGAGCTCCGTCTTGATTGGTATAGATTCAGAAAAGAATTTCTGAGAATACTAATTTGTTTACTGTGACTTCTCAACTTGCATATTTTGCATTTGGTGCAGGATATTGTTAATTACATATGTGATGATGAAGACATAAAAGCTCTATCATTCATTGGTTCAGATGTGGTAAGCTGATTTTGATACTTGATAAGAGTAATTGAACTTATTGTATGCAATGATTGTCATCCTGTCATTTTTTTAGGCTATAGCAATTTTCACTGCGACATTAGTAGAGTTCAGAAGGCTTGCTTATAGTGAATGATGCTGTTAAAAGTATGTCAATATCACTAATGATGTAAAGGGAGTTTTACTGTGGTGTTACACTAATGATGTATTCTGCAGTATGCTTAACAGATTTATTGGAATTAAGAATTGATACTGTGGAATCTAATTAATAAAGTTAAAGGATTGGTCGCATATACTCTTCTACTGCTTTACAAGGACTAAAAAGATATCTCCTACATTTTTTATTTAGATGTGAAACTTTGTGTGGTTTTTTAAGCTTCCAATCAAGTCCATTAATTGTATAATTGTCAACTTAAAGCCCTTATAATAGTCATATATGAGGAAAAATCTCAATTTTATCTAAAAAATTTTAGTTTTGAAAAGGTGAAGCAGATTTATGTATGAAGGTGTTAATGAAAATCTTTGATACCTGAGGTGTTGTAGAACTAAATTAGATCAACCAAGGATTTCTTTGAATCTAAGTGAATTACGGAGGATTTGGTTTGTTCTTGAATTGAACATTTCTAAGGTGGAATTAATAGCTGGAAATCTCTTCACAGCGTTCTCCATTTTCTAGTCTTAACTCAATTGTCAATTATTACGAGTTTCGGAAAATAAAGGTCATTAACTATGGTGTTGAATGACAAATGCTTTCCCCATTTCTTGTTCACTTGATTTCTAGGCTGGCATGCACATATATGCTAGGGCAGCTGCTAGAGGGAAACATGTTCAGGTGAAGTTCTTGTATTTGTTGATCTATCTCTATCAATCTCCATCTATCTCAAACGGTCACATGCTCACACATGATTTTGTGCACGTGTTTCAAATGTTCTTGTTGTCTTAATTTTAAGTATGGCTGTATACTGATTTGAGCTGCTGATTATTCTGTGGAATCTTTAGTCTATGATAGGAGGGAAAAATCATGCAGTTATCTTGCCTGATGCAAGCATGGATGATACTTTGAATGCCATGGTTGCTGCTGGCTTTGGTGCTGCAGGACAGAGGTGCATGGCATTGAGCACAGTTGTTTTTGTCGGAGGTTCAATGCCATGGTACTGTCACTGTGATCTATTTGCCTTCAGTTTTTCTTTATCTTGTTATCCAATCCTCCTTCTATCAAGTTCACTATGAGAGCCCACTTATTGTAACTTTGATGTTTCTTAACTCTGCACCAAAGATTCTAGGCTTCTTAAGCGGTAGTTACATTTGCTTCGTTTTGGTCCTTGTGTCCTTTAAAATTGCTATTCCTTGGCAATTGTTATTTTCTGATACTTATAAATGTGGAAATTCTTTGTTGGTTACCTAGTATATCACTCTACATTTGTTGTTGCGTAGATAGAAACCGTATTTGGTATTAAAAGATTTTGTATATTGTGTTCTTGCTACCCATGTAAGCAGTCAAGATATGTTGTCTTTTTGTTTCTAGAATGTGAAGACCTCATTCTAAGTTTAGAAAATAGAAAGCATAGCAAGAAGAGGTGGTGGGAAATGATACATGGCTGAATTTCAGTGCATCTCAAGTAGAGCACTAGGCATTTTAGGTTAGCATCATTGGTTCATTTTGCTATCGTAGGCCAACAGAACTCACCTCTTTTTTAGGAAGATAGAGGAACGCCCCTTGTAGTCCCCATCCTAACTTATCTTTGATTAATGTATTATATCCACGTTTCCTTATTCTTCTGCTTCTTTCATGTTTCGTTCTTCTTGTTCTTCTTTGTTTCTGTTTTGGGTAATTGTCAAGCCATGCTTATAGTGCAATCGAGACTTATGTGATTGACATCAGTGTTTGTTCATATTTCCAGGGAAAATGGCCTTGTGGAGCGTGTTAAAGCACTTAAAGTTAACGCAGGCACTGATCCCTGTGCAGACCTTGGTCCAGTGATTAGCAAAGAGGTGAAGATACTTGGTTGAGAATATAATGTCATTAACTTGATGAAGTGAAAGTTTATGCTGGTAGCTAGTTTTCTTTTGTTCATAATTATGCAAGGTTTGATTTCTTAGTTAACTTATATACTCCACCTAGCTAGCTTGAGTTTTCTTTTGTTCATAATTATGCAAGGTTTGATTTCTTAGTTAACTTATATACTCCACCTAGCTAGCTTGCTTTTCTTTCTGTTGGTTTCTTAGCATATGACTTGTGCATAGTAACTTTTTCTTGAGGTTTTCTTATATCATTAGATGTTACTTATTAACTAGTATTTGTCCAGATGGTTTGGTTTCTTCCCGTTGATTTCTAGCTTATGGTTGTTACATACTTGGTTCCTTTTTCATTAGGTTTTCTTATATTCGCTAGATGGGTATGCTAAAATGAACAGGTGAAGGACCGGATAAATAGATTAGTACAGAGTGCGGTTGATAGCGGTGCTCGGCTTCATCTTGATGGAAGAAACATTTTGGTGTGTATTTGTTTCTATCCTTTCTGATGTTGTGCTATTCATTGCTGATAATATAAAACTGAAATTATTAGATTAACCTGCTCCTGCTCACACATGGGCAAATAGTTGCTGGAGCTTGTTCTACAAATCATGGTTTGTTTTGATGCCCAAAAGTAGGCTGTTGATGATAGGTTGGTGTGGAGAATCTGTAATTTCTCTTACTACGTTGGGTTTGAAATTTTGGCATATGAGAAAAGAGAGGTACTTAGATCATCAATCATCTCAGTTCTCTACTTTCAGATAAAACTCAACGGATATCTCCAAGTAAGCATAAGCAACTGTTATCCAAAATGATATGAACTTTTTTATGAGCTATGTAAACAAGGCACTAGGAGCTTAGTTAGTGACTATTGACATAATTAGGCATCACAGTATATACCATTCTCATTTCTTTCTGTTGACTGATAGCAATAATTAATATACTTCTTTCTCACATCCAACCTGCAAAAGTCTTCCATCTAAAACCCTACCTTTGCTTGCAAAGGTTAGTGATATATGAAAGTCTTTTCATTCTATTCTAGATGAGTTTACTTTCTTAGTCTGGTCTTTGTTTTAAATCTTTTTTTAGGTTCCAGGATATGAAAAGGGAAACTTTGTTGGTCCAACAATCTTGTGTGATGTTACCATCAACATGGATTGCTATAAGGTAACTACATTTCGCTTCTCGAATTTTCACATGCTTTTTAGCATAAATCGACTTGGATAATTCATTTTTCTCAGTAATATAAGAATTGAACCAAAGACCTTGCCATATTGTTGACAGCAATGTTTGTGTTGAGCAGGAAGAAATTTGTGGACCGGTACTACTGTGCATGCAGGTGTGCCTTTTATTAGTGATTCACTTGCTTTTTGTGAAACGGAAATTTGTCTGTAGTAGGTTGACAAACTCTTTTTGATTGCAAACAGGCTGACAGCCTGGAAGGGGCCATAGCCATTATAAACAAAAATAGGTACTGGCTGTGACCGAGGAAGATGCACTGATGAGCTTTAGTATTGTAAACAAGTTGGACTATATTTTTCTTGTCAAATCTTTTTTTTTTCCTTCCCCCCTTCATGCAAGATTGAGTGGATGTAATCTGTCCTCAATGTTAATAATATTTTCTCTAGAATCTTTAGGTTGTCGTTTTATGTTGGAACCTTACTAGCTTCAGTTTTTCCATACTCTCTCCATGTGGTAGTAAATCATGGTTCTGCTACATTGTTTGCATTTGAAATCTTGTATCCAGGTACGGGAATGGAGCTTCGATATTCACAGCATCTGGGGTTGCAGCAAGGAAGTTCCAGAACGATGTCGATGCTGGCATGGTAAGTCTGGGAAAGATGTCGAAGACGTCCCTTTTACCATCTTTAATTCCTAATACCCTGTCAATGTAGTACTATTATGAGACACCATCTGCTAGAGTGCAAGAGAAATATGCAAGCTAGAGACTGAAAAACTGAAGCCTGAATATGGTTTAGTTCTTCAGATGCATTCAATGTAGGAAATACATTGATTGCGTGAATGGAGAGCATTAAAACTTTTGGCTTCCGCTTATTACTTCTGTTTAAATCTAAGTGAAATTTCCAGTGGAAAATAGCTAAATGAAATTTCAATATCAAAAGGAGTTGTCATGTGCCTACACTGTCCGTCCAAGTGGGGCTGTCACACGTTATCTTATTCTTTATTGGGTCCTGTATGTGCTCTGTAAGCGTCAGCTCTTCAAAAATTATTTGACGTGAGCCTTGTGTTAACAGGTCGGAGTCAATATTCCAATTCCGATCCCTTTGCCATTCTCCACATGGCATGAACCGAAAGCATCATTTGCTGGCGATCTTAATTTTTGCGGTATATCATCTTTCAATTCACTTCACTAATGCAAAACCCAACCTTGTTCATGGAAAGGGAAAAAAGTGAGGAGGAAAAAGATTGGAGTTATATGGCATTGATGAAGAGTTTATACAGTATAAAGAACTTTTTCATTTCATTTCTCTCTCTCTCTTTTTCTCTCTCAGTGGAGTATGTTTCTGAAATGCAGGAAAGGCAGGTGTGCAATTTTACACGCAGATAAAGACAGTGGCTCAACAATGGGGGGACTTGCCTAGTCTGGGAGTCTCATTGTCTACTCTCACGCACTTTGAGATGGAAACAGGAAGCAGACGAGTTTCATTAGGCGCGCCTCCATCTGAGAGAGATTCACCCAGTGAAAGAGTGTCGCCAGCCACGTCAGTTGCATCTGAGAGGGATTCCCCTAGGCAAAGAGAGTTCCTGCACGAGGATTTACCGAATTCAGGAGTGTCTTCCTTGCATTCAATTACTGATGAGGATGTACAGAGCCAGGGAGCATCTCTAGTGTTGCCTCTGACAGCTGAGCAGGATTTACCAGATAACAACGCGTCCTTCAGTATACTCTCTGCATCGAATTCAAGACATGAAATAGCTTTAACCATGTCCCAGTCATCTGGTAGTGTTTATGTACCCCAAACATCTCAGTGGAATGATACTTCAAGCCTATCTTCTCAAAGGACCGAAGGCATCTCTTCCACATCAATGGGGATTTATATGTCTGCATCTCAACGGAATGGAAATGTCAGGTCATCTACCAAGAGGAATGAATCAGCATTCTCATTGGCGTCTGAGTGTTTATATGTGTCTACATCTCGTGGGAATGAAAACATAGGTCCGTCAACATCACAGAGGAATGATAGCAAAGTTTCAAGCTCTCACAGGACCAACACTGCCGTACATCCAGCTTCGGAGAAATTGTACGACGTTATACCAAATCCTACACACTTGAATGACTGTCTGAGCCAAACATTTCAAAGACGTAATTCCATATTCCCACCTCCAGAGAGTAGATACATACCTTCTACATCTCACAGAAGTGATCAGATAAGTCCAGCATCTCAGAGACCCGATGCCATTTCGTCACCCATTTCCAAGAGGATATATATTGCTAGAGTGCCTGATCAAAGGACTGAAAACATGAACCCAGCTTCTCAACGGAATGATGCTATGCAGTCAGCTTCAGAGGCCGTGTACACTCCTCAAATGGTTCAAAGAATTAACACTACAGTAGCAGCATCCGAGAGGCTATATCTTCCACCTACAACTGAACGGGTATATAATGACAGCACCATGGTTTCTATTGATAGCTTTCCCAGTCATGGAGCTTCAATGAATCTGTCTGCATCTCAGAGGATATAGGATGCTAATACTAGTGTTTCATTATGTTCTCAAGGACCAAAAGGATTTGTTTGTGAACACCATCTTTAGAAGCTATGATGATCCTTTTATCTAGGCCTTAGCTTTAGGATTGGTGGGTTTGATGTTGCCCTGTCTGACTTTAAGTTAATAGGTCAAGACTAGGTCAAAGTCTGGAGTCACAACTCTACTTAGCGTTTGGTCTTGCTTCACGGCCCCATTGAAGAGTAATCTAAATGGTTGTAGTTCATGTTTTGAAATCTTAAACCTTGATAGAAGAGAACACTTCTTATCTTTAGAGGTGGTAAATTTGGTTCAATATAACTCAACTTGAAGTCAACGGTTTAGATTCAGGTTGGTCAAATTTTGTATTCGATTTGGGCTTGGGGCCAGCTTGAATTCTAGCTCAAATGACTTGAACATATTTTATAAAACGTTATTTTGGTTTGAGTCTAAGTGCTCCTTCAGAAGAGTTTTTAGGAGGTCAATAACTACTTTTCTCTATCACAAAAGTCTCTTTAAAAAAAAAGTGTTTGATTGTAAAATAAAAAAATACTTCTTTAATATATATTATTTTTTTGATAGTTAAAATATAACTTTTTAAGAAGCTCAAATTTGGAGCTTCTAAAAAAAAAACCTCTCAAATAATTGTTTTTGTTACATTTTTTAGATCAATTAATGAGTCTATTTTTAGTCCCTTTTATTTTTATATTTTACACATAATTCTCACAATACTCACAAACTCATATTCACGTTTATTTTGAAATTTATATAATATTATTTGACTTTTTTATACGTTTTTACATTTATTTCTGATATTAATTTTACTTATGTTATAATCCATATAAAAGATTTGGTTATATATATTTTTATTTATGTTTCATATGGTTTAAAATTATATAATAATTAATATATTGTACTTTGCATATTGTTTAATA
>JAOQMQ010000194.1:24090106-24101554 GCA_027563845.1 Erythroxylum subrotundum
AGCTGCATTTGGATGGTTTATGTGAGCAATAATCCCAAGTTCTGATAAGAAGTCAACAATTCTGTCCTCTTCTTCCTTCTCACTACTTATTAGCTTCTTCACAGCTACAATTTGACCATCAGGTAAGAGGCCTTTGTACACTTGTTTGAATTAAGGACAAACCTATTTATCTATATTAAAATAGTGAGTTAAGATATCTTAGGTTTAAAATTAATATACTGATCGAAGGAGGATTAACATTAATCACTACTGTCAAATTAATAAATATGAAATTTTTTGAAATCTTTTATGTATTTTTAATTGTTAGAGAATAGGGTTACTCCTGCGTCTAACTCATTTCTAGACTTTATTTAAAAAAAAAACTTAAGCTTAGATTGAATTTAAAAACTTAAATTTAAATTTGAGTGCAATTAAATTTAGTTCAATTCATTAATTCCATACTGGAGTACTTGATTTTAAACTATATTATTATAATTAGTTAAGTTCGAAAATCTTCATAAAATTCAAGTTCAAATCTAATTCAATTTAAACTTAAATATTCGAATATGATATGAATTTAATTAAATAGAATTTGATTCAATGAATATACATATTAGGTTTATTAATTTTAAGAATTAGACCATAATTAATTTATTATACTTATTAGAAATTAGATTTGTTTGAAATGAGAAATTTTAATAATAAATATGACCCGACCCGATTCAATATCATCATTTAAAGGTGATTGTAGTAATAATAAAGGAGTGAGGTGGCTCGGCCTGCGGTCTAGAACCTAAATTTTTTTATAAAAAATTTAAAATTTAAAACGACATCATTTTATATGAGTGTTGTTTTATCCCGATAAAATAAAAAACGATGTCATTTTATACTAGTATTGTTTTATCCAAAAAAAAAAGAAAAGAAGTAAGGTTCGATAATTAAAAAAGGTGCATACTAGGTTTAAAATTCTGTCAAACGGTTCCGGGCCTATTGATTTCAGGCCGCCCAGACTGTTTTGTCAAGCCTGGGAAACTGCCCGCTACGAAGTACCAAACTTGGACGCTTATACACACGACGAATCCGACGTTCGCCTAATGTTTACAGCGAAATCGTCGAATAGGCTCAAGTTTCTCATATATGTCATTCATAGCTGTCCTCACCTGATATCACTGTCTCTCGTGCCTACTAGAGTAGAGACAACGAAGCATTAAGAGATGCAGAGCCTGTACGCGCCTTCCCTACCAACAGTTTCTCCACCTCCTTTAAAACCCATTTCTTCAATCGCAAAGCTATCCTACTATCATGAAGAAGAAGACCAAGACGACACTGATAATCGTTCAGAGTTGGCCAAATTTTCATTACCAGCTCATCTCAAATCTATCACCAGCACTTCCAATCCATTCGTCAAGCACTGTGTCAAGCTCAGTCGCAGCTCCCCTTATCGCCATTCTCATGCTTCAGCTCTTGTTGTTGGTACCGCTCCTATCAGGTACTCTCAAAACCACACCTTTTTTATACGGGTACCTCTCTTTCTTTTTGCATTTACATGGTTCTTCATCGGTTTTCCTTAATTTGATTTTACCCAGTTCACGTCAAGCTTGTCTTTTCACAGGGAGATACACAAATTTCAGGAGTCATTGCAAGAAAGAACTATTGAAACTGATTACCTTTTCCTTCTTGATAATGCCAAAGTACCTGAGGAACTGGAGAAATCTGCTAAACGTACTTTGCGTGTGAGCGCTTTGGTCATGAAAAAGCTTTCCCAGATACAATCTACCGAGGCTATTGAAGCAATTGCTCTGATGAAATTCCCCACCAGCTACTTCCTTGCTAATTCTTACCAGAAAGATTCTGACTTTTGCAAATGGTTCCCATGTCGACATCGAATTCTAGTCCTTGAAGGAATCCAGGTAATTGTTGATTCTCTTTGTTCTTAGCTTGAGTTCTCTTTTATCGTTTCATTGTAATCTGGAGTTTCTATAGAATATGCAGCCACGTGATTCTTGTCCATATTGTGCCTCAAGAATGTTTGAATTATGATGATTCTGTTGCTTTAGCTTGTTCGTTCACTGAAATTGACACTGTTAAGTTGCTTTTACTCTAACAGTCTAGTCTTCACTTGCCTTTCTTTCTTCTTTTTTAAAGAAAAATTGAATCACATAACTTACAGAAATTTCTTACATTGGTAACTAACTAGAAACCTGAAATTGTTTCAATGGATTCCCATGGAATAAAAAGCATGGTCGTAGAATAGAATCTTGAATGCTATGCAGTGATCTGCTATGTTGTAAAGTTGTAGAATATATGTTGCCCTCATGAATGCTCTGTTTGGTGCAGGATCCAGGTAACCTTGGTACACTACTCAGGTCTGCTGTGGCATTTAGATGGGTAAGCAAAGAAGAGAAACATCAAAAGAATCAAGCTTTTCCATGCCAATTTGGATCCATCTTAATATTAACCATCAGAAAACCGTAGAACATGCATCTTTAATAGCAAGATAAACTTTTTAAGATCTTGTTCTGAGAACTTCTCCTGAATCCATTAGCTGCTCCCTCCAGAGCAGAGTGAAACTTCATAGGATCCCTCCAGGTTTTTCGTGTTATGATGCTGTTGTCATACGAACTCTGCACAATTGCTGCACATGATGTATTTCTGAGCAACCCTGTCTGCTTCAGTTCATTGTCAATTCGTGACTGAATTTTGAATATCTGATATGATAATTGATGGCCAACAGGGTGGTGTTTTCTTACTCCCTGGTTGTTGCGATCCGTTTAGCGGCAAAGCATTAAGAGCTAGTCGAGGAGCGTCCTTCCAACTGCCGATCGTGTCTGGTGATTGGTATCATCTTGAGGCCATCAAAAAGGAGTTCAAGATGAAGATGCTAGCTGGTCATCCAGAGTGTAATGATGAGCTGAAGCTAGTGTCCCAGTTGTCCCAAGGGTTTGCAGAATCTTTGGCTGATGTGCCGTTACTGTTGGTTTTGGGAAATGAAGGGCATGGCCTCTCAGATAAAGCTCAACAAGAATGCGAACTTGTGAGCATCCCCATGTCAGGAGACTTCGAGTCCCTTAATGTTGCCGTTGCAGGTGGTATTTTCTTGTATATGCTACAACCTCAAATTGGGAGAACTCTTTCCTGACTTGTATTTGTGTTTTGTGTCCATTTAAGTTGCTTACATAGTTAATTGCCCTTTAGGAAATAATGCTTTAATCTCTGGTCATAGATAAAGCTATTACATAGTGCTCTAGTAAACCACACAAACGAATACCGTTTAGGTTTGACATATTTGGCCCTCATCCGGTCCGATCCGGTCAGAATGATCAATTTTAGATTAAATTTAAATTTAAGAGACTGACTTGATATAATTTAAATTTACTCGATCAAATTAAAAATGATATCATTTTGATAGTAATTTAAACCGAGTTAAGTCAAATTTGGGTAACATATAAGAGGTCGAATTGGATTATTGTCAACCCTAATCTTGTTATTTGATGTTAAATCATTGCTTTATCTAATATCAATATCTTATTACAATTAAGCTTAGAGTTTAAAATTGGTTGGATTTTTATATTAAAAAAATTAAATTTGAATTTTAAATTGATTAAACATTTTTAATTAATTTATTATATTTTTTATAATTAATCAAAATTTTCAAAATTTTGATTTTGAATTTAATTAAATTAAGCTTGATTTGTAGATATTAAATTAAATTCATATTAATTTATTATTTCTCTTGAAACTTATTATTTAATATTGTTTAAGGTGGGAATCAAATTTCTAAACATATATTTAAAAAGAAGAAAATTTAGAAACATCATCTCTGTTAATTAGAGGTAACGTTGCGTACTACTAGACTTTTTTAAACTACGCTCCTCTGCAAAATTTATACTGAATGAGTGTTGTTGAAGTTATAGATTGAAAAAAAAAAAGAAAATGCATAGAATTGGATTAAAGAGTAATTATTACTTACTTTTAAGTAATTAATTTAAAAATTAATTATTACTTATTTTCAAAATTTTGCATTTAAAAAAGGAAAAATAATTTTTTTTTTAAAAGAGAGAGATTCCTGTGTTTCTTCTTATATGATATTATAAATTCAGTTAAATAATTGGAGGAAAAACAAAAGATAGTGTTCTTAGATACAGTACAGATGGCCAAAGCCAAATGCCGCTTTGAAAATAAGTACTCTCCACACGTTAGAGCTAAAACTTAAAACACTGTCACCGTCGCCGGCGATGTCTGCCGGGAAATTCCAACCGAGAGGCGTCCTCCTCGTTATCATAACCATAACGCTAGTCTACTTAACTTGCCTCTCGCTCAACTCTCTCCGCTCACCTGTCCGAATCGCCTCGTCCAACGTCGTCGATTGCTCGGAGGCGAAGACGTGGAATGCGAGATCTTGCGTCGGCGATGACGCAAGCGATCTGTACAATTCGCCACGCACGTTCAAAGCGAGCTATGAGGAAATGGAAGAGAATTTCAAGGTTTATGTGTATCCTGATGGAGATCCAAACACTTTCTATCAGACTCCAAGGAAGCTTACTGGAAAGTACGCGAGTGAAGGTTACTTCTTCCAAAATATTCGAGAAAGTCGATTCTTAACGAAAGATCCAGATCAGGCTCATCTCTTCTTCATTCCGATCTCCTGCCACAAGATGCGAGGGAAGGTAGGGTTTTTTGTCAATACTTCGTCTTTAATTTTAATTTTAATTTTAATGCTTGTATTTGCTACTTCTTCTGTTGTTTTGCCCAATTGCTTAGTGAAAAATGAAAAACTTTAGCTTTATTGAGGGACTAATACTTGTTGGAAGTTTCAACTCACAGTTTTGCTGAACTGAAACAGTTCTCATATTTGTTTTCCATTAAAATGACATTGAAAGTTGACAAGGAAAAAATGCCTGTCAAGTTTGAACATGTTCCGTTAGAGATATAGCCTTGTAACTACATGTTCTAAGTTTCATTATGACCTTGCTTGATTGTTTCAAAGTGTGGTGGATGAAAGCATATACAAAGGTAGCATACCATTAATCACAAAAGATGGCATCATATCATTTGGAACATAAAGCAATTATCTAACTAATTGTGAACAGAAAGATGGCAAAGATATAGGTATTAACAATTCAACAGTTTAAAACAAACTGCAGCAGGGAATTCAATTACTTCCACCTAATATTCAGTTCAGTGATCATTGTTATTCATTGTTTTTGCAGGGCACTTCATATGAGAATATGACTATCATTGTTCAGAATTACGTGGATAGCTTGATCACCAAGTATCCCTACTGGAACAGGACTCTTGGTGCAGATCATTTTTTTGTTACCTGTCATGATGTTGGTGTAAGGGCGACTGAAGGACATCCTTTCTTAGTAAAAAATGCAATTAGAGTGGTTTGCTCACCAAGTTACGATGTTGGATTCATTCCACACAAGGATATTGCACTCCCTCAAGTACTACAGCCATTTGCTCTTCCTGCTGGAGGAAATGATGTGGAAAACAGGTACCAGGATAACAAAGTTTCTTTGATTATCAAGCCTGACTTAGTAGCTTAATGAACTTGTTTCATGAAATCAGATAGGTTACTCTATACTTATATATTTTCATATTGCAATTATATTTACTACTCTTATGTCATGATTGGGTTGCCACCCTTTTTTTGTCCACTGTTTTTATAGGAAGAAGAAAGAGGGGATATGTGATTCTTATAATTGAACTGTAAATAGTCTTTCTATAATGAAAATAACTGAATTATTGCTTAAACTGTGTTTTTTTTCCGCTTTCTCATTTATTTTGTATTTGGATCATATGCTATTTCAAGGTTGCAACATTCGACGAACAATTGAGTTTAGCTGTCTGTTCTCAAAAAGGAATACCTGAAAATAGTTCTAGAGAAATTCTTATGTGCAGCTTTGGATCTGTTTTGATCTCTTGAAACTAGTTTGGATTTGGGTATCTGATATGATCATTGCCTGAAATTGTTGGTGTGTAGTAAATTGTCTATTATTAAAGGTGATCTTGAACTTCAAATGCAACCTAATCAAGTTTTAAATGTAGATCCATAACAAAAAGTGCTTTGCAGGACAACTCTTGGTTTTTGGGCTGGTCACCGAAACTCTAAAATCAGAGTTATCCTGGCACGTGTGTGGGAGAATGATACAGAACTCGATATCTCAAATAACAGAATTAGTAGGGCAACTGGGCATCTGGTATATCAAAAGAGGTTCTACAGAAGTAAATTTTGCATATGTCCTGGTGGTTCTCAGGTCAATAGTGCTCGCATAGCTGACTCAATTCATTATGGATGTATTCCTGGTGAGTATAAATTTCTGGTTGAAATAGCTTATATACCTCAGTCCTCAGATAAATGGGTAAACTGTTCATTAACCCAAAATATAGGTTCAAAATCTCTTGAAATCAGGTACCTTCACTCCACCAATCAAAATGATTGAGAGTGAACTTTTTCAATTTCCTCTTTTTATTTTCTCTTTTGTATTATTTCACTTTCTGAGTCTCCATCATGGAACCATGCAATGCACTGAGGAAGGCTCTAACTTTTGTATCTAGTCTGACATAAAAGATCACAGTCAGCATGCGATGACTAAGGGGAAGATAATGCAACAATATTTTGATGTTTTTCATGCGTAAATGTGTTACTCTTAAAATTGGACCGCATGAAAACTCATATTACTATATGTCGTTTCAAGAAAAGTGAGGATTGTTGACTTGAGAACTGAAATCTCTATTTGTACTCTCTTCTGTATCATTATAACAGTTGTGCTGTTCAGTATTGCAATAGTACTAGTCAAGGTGGAAGAGTCACATGTTCAGGTTCCATGTCACTTATTTAGAAAGTTCAGGATAAAAGACCTTTCTTATTATTTTGGACTCATAAGGAACTCTGACCCTTCTGTCTCTGTTTTGTGCCTTTTCTTTTGATGTTTCCTTGTCCGATTAAATTGGGCCATAGTTTATTTTCCTAAATAGTTTCTCATTTTTGATGCAGTGATATTATCCAACTATTATGATCTGCCATTCAATGACATTCTTAATTGGCACAAATTTTCTGTCATACTTAAGGAGCAAGACGTGTACCAACTCAAACAGATTCTCAAAGGAATACCCTATGAGAAGTTTGTTGAACTGCACAAGAATTTAGTTGAGGTAAAAGCTTGTCCACCATTAATCTTATGTTCTTTTCCCAAGTGGAGCATTTTCACAATAGTCAACAAAAAAGAACTGCTGAATATTTCTCATGGCATGCATTATCAGGTTCAGAAGCATTTCCAGTGGAATTCACCTCCCATCAAATATGATGCATTTCATATGCTGATGTACGAACTCTGGTTACGCCACCATGTTATCAAATACTGATGGATGTGGAGATCTCGAGTTGACTTTCATGCAAGGTCAAAGTTTGGATCCTAACAACCCAGAGGCTTGTGCACTGTCAGATAAAGTTCCCAAGTCCTTAACCTTTTAGCAATGGAGTTGGGTTTCAAGCATAAAAGGTGACTGTTTTATTCGTTAATTGTTCCGCTTCACTTAAATTCACTTGTAGATTGTGCCCTGAAGCATACCTTCACACCGAATTCTGGGAACCATCTGGTTAAGGATCAATCCTTTGATCCCCTACATATCCATCAGAAGGAAAAAGGGAAATGTTAAAAAAAAATGGCAACTCCTTTTCAAGACACATGAAGATAGGGAGATGAGTGCATAAACATCGTTACGTTACTTGTTCATGTCATTGCACTACTTATTTCAGTACCAGTCCAACTTGCACTTACCTCATTTGCTAATGTTATGTTACCAAACTTTTGTTCTATCCCACTCCCACTTACTTGGTTAGTGTCTTGTTTTTGGACATTGTGTAGGAGACCATTATATGAGTGTTTGTTTTAAGACACTTGCAATGACTCTGCCCTCTACACTGATCAATAGAAGAAATGCATATGTAACTGATGGTGTAAATTACCTAAGAACAGGTTAAAGCTGATGCTTATGTCACAGTTATGGCTATACTATACTCGTTCTGACCAGAAAACGGTACCAAAATGGCATACCGACCAAAAAAGGTACCAAAATGGCTCATAATATATCTTGATGATGTAACGGGATGTGTAGCAGAATTTTGAATTGTATCTACTGTATCGATGGGTATAGAGATTCAAAGTATAAAGTCAAAATACTGAAAAATATTTAGTTAGATTAAAAAATTGAAAGCCTAAAGTGAAAAAAAAAATGTATGTAAACATTTTTAAAATAATTTTTTATTAATAGTTATTAATTTAATATGTTTAAGAGAGAAGATATTTTATATGAATTTTAATAAATTGAATTATTAAATTAAAATTTGAGAGGAATTATTGAATAGTTTTAAAATAATATTCAAAAGGTATTGATGTTGAATTTAAATTAAGAGGCACATACTCATCACGCCGTGTTTTGAGTTACTGAAATTTCTTATTTCGCTAAATGCAAATTTGCTTGTTAAGATTAGTAATAAAATATTATAATTAATTACTAATTACTAACTCCTGTACTCTTTATTTGCTGTGTTTAATTTTGTGTGAGACCTGAGAATACGTCCATTTTTAGCTCGTGCTTGGGCCTTTGAGAGATCCAATATGTATTTTAACTTAATCTAACTTGGCCGCTTTCAATTTAGCAATTATTACAAAAACTTGTGGAATTTAACTTTAAATTAGTGGATATTAATTTAGACTTTATTACCACAAAATTTAAAAAAAAAAAAGCAAATTGCTTGATTCAGTCGACTTGACATTTCTAAACCTTTGCTAACGAAAAATTAGGAGCATCAAAGCTAAGTTTATTAGTAATTAGGAAAATTGAAATCTCTATTATTCCCTATTTTTCTGACTTATGTCATTAGAAAACTTATATAGTAATAATTTAAAAAGCAAAAAAAAAATATTCTTTATAATGATATATATATTATATAGAAGGTCAAAAATTATATTTTGAACCTCAACGTTTATAATAAAATACAACTTGATCTATAACGTTTTGAAACATTCAAATTGAACCCTTATGTTTTCAAAACATTCAAAACAAAACTTAAATAGACAAAAAATTTTGCCGAATTAACTCTCAGTGAGCTAAATATCATATCAATACTGACATAATATTTTTTATATTTTTAAAATTTAAAAGTAAGTCTTACTTTCATATAATTAGCTTTTTCAAATTAATTAGAAAGTACATCATATTATCACGGGATAGTGAGACTCAATTTTATATATATCAAAAAATGAGTCTCATTTGTCAATTGATGGTGAAATCTACTTTTATACATTTTAAAAAGTGAAATTCACTTTTTATTAAAAAATAAAAAATAAAATCACGTCACTATAGACGTGACATTTAATTAATATAGAGTTAGTCCTATTAAATTTTCTATTTATATAGGATTTGTTTTAAATATTTTGAAAATTTTAGGGTTCAATTTGAATGATTCAAAATATTAAAATCTGTTATGTATTATGTAATAAATGTTAAGATTCAAAATACACTTTTAACTAACCAAAGAACTATGAGCTACTTTACTAAACTACTATTAATGACCTACTAATTTCTTTATTATTCACAATTAGTACGAAAAAGAGCCTTAGCTAAAGGAAGCTCTGTTCCTTAACTTCTGTCTTTGTCTAGGACAAAATGGAAAAGTGAGCCTGGTCTTACTAAATCGTCTTCCCGTTACTATCTTCTTAGTATCTAATAAATATATTTAACAAATATATTTATTAAAATAGTTGAGATTTTAAAAAATTAATAAATCTATTCATTACAAGGAGTAGAAATTGAAAAGTCAATAAATTTGCTTCAAAGATGTTTATTTATACCAAAGGTTTTTTAACAATTTACCTAGTAGAAAATGAGAGGAATAAAATTTGTGGCTGAATTTTTTATTCTAAATTTTAAGTTTTATTAAATGAGCTAAAGAGGAGTTCAATTCTAACCATCAATTGAGATATAAGCTAACATATTTACTAACAATGATATAATATATTATGGCTTAAAGCTGTCTTCTCATAATTAAGACCCGCCTAAGACACTTTGTGGATAAAAAAAAACCAAAAAAATGATACAACGTATTAATATAATAATATTTAATCTTAATATATAATTAGAATTTCAATCTTTGACTTTTAGTTATCTTGTACGGAGTTGATGATTTTTGAAGAGTAAAAGGTTATACACAACTCAAAGGTATTGATTATCATGATACTTTTTCAACCATTGCTAAAATGGTTACACTACTTTTCTTATTGGCTTTGGCAGTTGCTCCAAAATTTGTATCTTCATCAGCTTGAAGTCCACAGTGCTTTTCTGTGTGGTGATCTTTCCAAAGAAATCTATATATATCTCTTACTCCTAGTTTTCAACGGCAGGGGAGAAATCTTGTGTGTCGCCTCACCAGTCCTTACGTGGATTAAAACAAACCTCTTGTCAATGATTTACCAAGTTCTCTACTCCTATTCAAGATGCGATATTCTTTTATGGCTGGACAACTGGGTCGAGGCCCGGGGCCCTCTTATCTATGTGGCAATTGCTCTGATTTCGGATACCCTACTTTTCGCCTCTGTAATCGACCTTCGGAATGCTGATCAGACGTGGCAGTGGCACTAATTCCAAAATTTACTCCCCACTGCTGTTTGCCTGGACCTCGCGGCGATTCCTTTTCCCGCGGCCCCTATTGAGGATGATACCTTCCAGTGGGGTCCCACCGCTAATGGCCGCTTCACCGTCGCCTCCGCTTATGTCTTGATTGAAGGTGCTACCATTGACGAGCCAATCCCACCTGGAATGTTATTTGGAAATGGACTGGCCCTCAACGCATTCTAGTATTCCTTTGGCTGTTGGCCAAAGGCAAGTTGCTTACTAACCACCAACGGGTGCTCCGTCACATTGCTACGGATAGCGGTTGTCCCCATTGTGGCCAACCGGAATCCACCCTCCACGCTCTTAGGGATTGTCCGCGAGTTCATGTGTTCTGGGACAACCTCTACACTACTTCTGAGGATACGGACTTCTATGTTCACGATGACATGCGGTGGGTACATTCTAATCTTACCAACCACCATCTGTGTCGACAGTTTGACTGGCCAACCCTCTTTGGGGTGAGATGTTGGTTCTTGTGGTACTGGCGCAATAAAAGTGTGTTCGACCCGGACTTTGTTTAGCCGCAGTCGGGGGACTGTGCGGTACTCGCTTACGTTGACGGCATCGAACGGGCACGGGTTGCTGAACGTTCTGTGTTTCCGAACCAAGGCTTACCCATCGGTCGGTTCGTGGGGTGGACTAAGCCGCCCGCACACTGGGTGAATCTTAACTCTGATGGGGCTGTTCTTCAGGGTGGCAGGCTCGCTATTGCTAGGGGTGTTCATGGTAGGGTAACCTGACCCGTTTATAAGTAACCTGAACCTGAACCTGAATGTCAGGTTCGGCGAT
>JAOQMQ010000194.1:24129571-24143089 GCA_027563845.1 Erythroxylum subrotundum
AAAACCCCCCTTTCTATTTTCGTTTGAACTAGCTAACCTTTACCGTTAGAGATTCCTCGTGGGAACGATATCCGCTTGCCGCTACTACATTAAATTGTTTTAACGGAAGTGATTTATTTTATATTTGGTTGCAGGCGACAGCATCACCAATAGGTATGTCACCGTACATGTTAGTTTTTAGTAAACCTTGTCATTTGCTTATGGAAATAGAACATAGAGCCTACTGAGCTGTGAAACAATTAAACATAGATTTGGTAGAGGCTAGTAACAATTGGAAGCTGTAATTACAAGAGTTAGAAGAGATCCTTAATGAGGCTTATGAAAATGCAAAAATTTATAAGGATAAAACTAAAACTTTTCATGATAAAACGATTTTAAGGAAGCATTTTTCAGTAAGATAAAAAGTTCTTCTTTATCATTCAAAGCTTAAGTTATTTCCAGGAAAATTACGATCTCGCTGGATCGTATCACTTATTGTTACTAATATATTTTCTCAAGCAGCGGTAGAAATTCAAGGTTTAGACACTTCGAAGGTGTTTAAGGTTAATGGACACCGCCTGAAACCATACTATGAGAATTATTCAATCAAGAATGTGGAAGAGATAAAGCTAACAACCTAATCTATCTCTGATCAGGTAAGTCGATGAACACGTCCAACTAATGACTTAAAGAAGGCGTATTTAGGGGTAACCCAAAAATTTCATGTTCAATTTTATTTCTATTTTCCAGTATTTCTCTTTTTTTAACTTTTTTAGTTGTCAATTTTATTCCATTCCTTTTAGCATTTTCACATGTCAATATTTTCAATTCTAGTTTAATTATTGACAATAAAAAAATTTATCTCGCACAATTTCATCCTTATAAGTTCATGCACCCCCTACAAGTTCACCCACCCACTGCAAATTCAACCAACACCTATACCATTCTAATGACATCCCCCAAAACTTTTACCCTCCTTACCACCGTAACCGACACTACTCACGTCGGTCAGCTTCACCCATCCCTACATTGGATAACACACAACCTCCATCGGGTACCACAGCTACGACACTGAGTCCCTCCATTCCTACCATTATCGAACTGACCCATAGTCTTACAACTCAAAATTGAACCCGAAAAGGTAAGCAAATCGAAAGGAGAAACCAATGGAACTCATGAAGTGGGGATTTCACTTATTTTCCATTGCCAGAGGACAATAAGATTTCAATAGTTGAGCTAACGTAAAATTTACCCATGTAAGTATGTTCTTATTGATACTTTTGATGCTTTACAAATTTGCAATTCCTTTGAGCAATTAGTTCGGCAAATTTATTGGAATGCATTGTTAAAGTTGACTATCCTGCTTATGTTGAGTTGACAACACCTTTTAATTTAATTCCCATGAAGAATTTGATATGTTTACTAAGGGAATTGTTGAATTTAGACTTATGGGCCAAGAATTTGCGTTATCTATTGCTGAATCTAATGTTGCTATGGGCTTTTTTATTAGCCGATGACATTAAGAACGAACCATTTGGAAGTTCCAGTTGCGATTATCATACTGATTTTAATGCTTCTAAACAATGGACTCAATGGTCTGTCGATCCTTAACCATATAATACCAGTTCATCTAAGAGTTTATATTTAAAAAATCCTATTTTCAATATCATATATCAACTCTTAGCGTACAATTTTTCGGGGCGACAAGATTCTACTTGTACACTTTCGAAGGTTGAATTTTATTTTTTATGGTGTATGGACAAACAAATTCCTGTTAATTTGTGTTTTTGGTTTCTGACTCAATTTCATTCTGTGTTAAACAAGAAATCCAAACCATTAATATTAGGGATATATATCACTCAATTGGCCATTAATTTGAAATTATTAGATCCAAAAAATATTGGCATGCTTGTGGCTTATGTCTTGTGCCATAGAACCTTTGGATTTGGAATGTTTATGCAAGATAGGCATCATTGAAATGAGTCATGGGTGGTTATCCTTTACTTATCCAAGCCCAATTGTCACTTCTAACCACATCAAACCACAAAAAGTCAGGTTGTCCCACCTATGCCGAGTAATATCCATCTCCTCAGGGCAACTTGGATGCTTGTATGGCTCGACTTGAACACCAGATGCACCGAATGGAGCAAAGTTTTACAGCATATTGGGCACACCGAGGATTCTAACCTGCTTACCCACCAACCCTATGAATTGGGCGGTTAACTTACAAAAAAGCCTTCTTTCCTCTTCTTTTTTCTATTTTAGCTTATTTTACTTTATATGATTACATTGGGGACAATGTATGAATTAGGTGTAGGGGTAGGGTGTGTTCCATATAAGTGATATTTAGGAATCTTTGTTGAAATTTTTGAATGCTTATTGACTTGTTTGTAATTGATTAGCCAACTTTGACACTTTCTACACTTCCATTTTTATTAACTTAATTAGTTCGTGTAGCTTGAGTTAATTTTATTTTTCGGACAATATATGCCACTTAGTTAAGAAGCACAAGTGTATACACTTGGTTAAGGTTTGGCAATCATATGATTAAACATGATGTATAATTATGGTGAACTATATTAACCTGTCAGTTTTTTGGCCTAAAAGATTGAAACATTTATATCAATCTATATTTCTTTGATGTGATTATCTTCTAAGGTGAATTTTTCTCTAGAACTTGCTTGGAACTAACTTGAGATCACATTTATACATTCGTGTATAAAAATGATAAAGACCCTCTTTGTTTTAAACCTTTAACTTAAAAAGGCAACTCAATTTAATATCCTTTGTTAAACCTTTTGAGCCGAACCCTTTTTCTTGATAAACCCATAATAAGCAACTAAAACCTTTAATATCTTCACCCGTTATAAATGTAAGTTGGTGTTCTAACCACAATTTATGTCAAAACTTATTGTGGAAAAATATGGAAAACAAGGAAAAGAAAAAGATGAAAGGAAATTGAAGAAATTGAGACTTGAATTATGTGTTATACTGTTGTCTCCTGATCTTAAATATCAGTAGATTTCATTATTAAAAAAATAGCAATGAAAAACAAATTATAGAGTGTAATCTATCTCTAAATGGAATGACTTTGTTGATTACTTTGTGATTGCATTTGTGTCTCACGGGTGGTTAGATGCTTTGCTAATGTTTATGATTTTTTCCCTTTCTGTTTATCAATCCTTACCTTTACCTATAGTCCAATACAACCTTGAATAAAGCCCTTTTAATTTGCGCATGTTTGTATTTTAAGTGGTGAAAAGTTGGTGACAAAGCAAGCATATGGTAGATTATTTGCATTAGAAGAATTTGAGTGAAATATCGAACCAATAAACACTTGGTGATTTGAGCGAAATATGATCTCTGAGAGTTTGCTATAATTATATGCTAGTTTTTGAAATATGATTGTCTTAAATTGGCTTTGTTCATATTTACTTGACTGATTAACTCTGGGGATTAATTGATTAAAAAAAAGTTTCACTCTTGAAGTGTGCACTATTTACTATTGTGAGACTTGGAATAAAGAAAGTTTATTAGTTCGCCAATTGATTGCAAATGTAGTTTGCCGAGGACAAGCAAAAGATTGGTATAGGGTAATTCGATACGTTATTATTTTTGGGGCTAACTTTGGATATAAATCTCTTTAATGTGTTAAAATTTTTATTTAAAATTAGTGGACTAGTTTCTTAATTGTTATCAGGTGATTTTGAATACATAGGAGTTAAATTTGAATCAAAAAGATGTAAGAAAAGTAGAGGCAATTTGAAATTCCAGTTGGCAAAAAAGTTTTTGACTAAGTGTTGGCACGTGCAAAGGAAAAGGTTATCACTAGAGTTTGATTTAAAAGGAGATTCGAAAGAGTTAGGATTTTAATTATTTTGGGAATTAAGTTATTTTCCTTATGTAGGGATCTGCTACCTGATTTCATTGGGGAGTGTATGTAATCAAATAACTTTAAAAAGGGATGATGACCCCCCCCTCCCGCCCCGACAATTCATCGTCACGTTATTGTTTTCTTTTAAAGAGTTTTTTTTTGTTTTTCTGGAAAAAAAAGGTAGATATGGAGAGTAAATGTTCGACTATTCTTCTGTCAAGTTTCATCACTGTTATAAGTAGCTAAATCCTTCTTCTTGGTTAAAGGAAACCAACGTTATCATCTTGAATGTGTGAGATGTTCTGAATAAAGTTTATTTCATTGACTAATATTACGTATCTTTCGCATTACTTTTCATGATTGAATTGATTGATCTCCAGGGTGCATAATTAGGAATTGATTGATTTAATTTATATCCATATTGGTAAGATTTGACGTTCATTTTTTGCTAATAAAAAGTGGCAAATAGGATTACCATCTTTTATGTCAGGGGTTGGAAATTCTAAGAAAGATTTTTACATATATTAAATACATATTGTATATGTATTGTCTTGCTCATTGATTCTCTTAGTTTTTAAAGCTATTAATTAATTAAATTTAAGATCATATCTAAGTTGTTGGTTAATAAGAGTGATTAGAATATATTTTCTATTCATTTAATCCTAAGAGAGAACACCATTCAATGAGTATTTATTAATGGATTTAATTAAATTTGTATCGATGATCCATACTAGTTTGATAACTTAGGTGACCTGAAACCAAGACTTGTTCAATAATTTTTCAGATTTGATTATTTTTATTTATTTCTATTTTTCATCAATTTTAATTCCTTAGAATTACGTTATTTAAACCCCCCCAGTTTGTTTTAGTTTTAACTCGTGAAACACTTACCAATAGATTCTTCACGGGAACAATTTCAACTTTTCACTAACTACATATATTATTATTAGAGTTGATATTAATTTGGTTACATGCGACAACATTACCACTGCAATATCTTTTGTTTAAGATCGCTTATTTTAAGTAATTAATTCTTGTTCATTTATTGATTTTTTTTTGTTAACTAGTTAATCGAAATTTAAGGGCTTGGAAATGAGCAAAGTAAAGTTAAGATGGCTTTGGGCACTTCCGAAGTGAAGATGTCGAGCTTTAGTTTGTGGTCGATCGACTGATCAAAGAATGGATCTATTTGTTGAGGGGTTAGTCGACATTTGATCGACCGAAGGAAGTTATTAGGCAACAAAAACTAAAGTACTATTTTTTAAAAAGGATTTAAATGATTGATTAATAAGATCATCAGTCGATTGATAGTCATGACAAATTATTTTTCAAAACAATTGTAAAATTTTTTAAATTCTTAATTTGGTTAAATAACAAGTATAATAATTAATTTATTTTGTAAGCCAATTCATCATATATTTAACAATAATATACGTTAGAATAACATATAAACTAAATCCGGAACAAAACGAAATACTTCCGACCATTGATGTTTTTCCTTGGAGAGTTTGCATTTTTGGAATTCTTTTAAGCTCTCAGTTCCAAAATCGATAGTGTATTTTTTAGAAAGGTAAAGGAGCTTAAGGGCCCCAAAAGTTTGCAAGGAAAAACATATATATCAATGTGCTACAATTAAGCACATTGACAGTTACCACAGAAACAGGACATTGATATCCATTAACTACATAACGTTGGACCATTTATGGGTATTAAACCAAATTATGAAAAATCCTCACATTCTTCCACTTAATCCATACGTTTAACTTGGTATCAAATCTCAATTCAATCCAAATATAATATATGAATCATGATGATAGGTCATTTTGTAGTTGAGTATTATCTTTCATGTATTACAATATACTATATTTTGTATCAACCAAAATATAGTAGTATTACTTAATGAATAAACCCTATGTTTATTACACATCCAAAATAATCAATTTCTCATAAAATCAATAATGTACATTATAATATGAGAAAATATTATAAGAGTTTTAAGAAAATAACATTATCCATACAATGAAAACTATATAATGAAATTCAATCTTATTCTAATAACATAATTGTTGAACTTTATTGGTGGTATGCCTTTTGTTAAAGGATCAACTATCATCAATTCAGTGCTAACATGTTCAATGACTAACTTCTTTTCCTTAACACGTTCCCTTGTAGATAAAAACTTAATATCGATATGTTTACTCTAAATACAACTCTTGTAGTTTTTAGCTAGAAAAATTGTGGATGAATTGCCATAGTATATTCTCAATGGCCTATAAATGGAATCCACGAGTCTAAGCCCATTTATGAAACTCTTTAGCCATACACTATGTGATGTAGCCTCAAAATAAGAAACAAACTCATCTTCCATAGTGGAAGTAGTAATCAAAGAATGCTTGGCACTCCTCTAAGATTAGCTCTATGGGCAAACATGAAGATATAACCTGATGTTGATTTTAATCAACACACCTAGCAAAACCTAAATCTGAGTACCATATTACCTCTAAAATTGTTGGTTCATTTGTATATAAGCATGAAATCTTTGGTTCTTTAAAGGTATCTCAATACTTTCTTTGCAGCTCTCCAGTGATTTAATCTTGGGTCACTCTAACATCTGCCTAACATTCTAATGGCAAATGCAATGTCATGTCTTGTACAAACCTAAGCATAAATCAGGCTTTTAATTGTAGAAGCATACAGAATGTTTTTCATTTGTTTCCTTTCAAAATCATTTTTCAGTCAATTATCCAAATTGAGCCTATCGCCTTTCACAATGAGAGCTACACTTGGTGAACAATCTTTCATCTGAAATCTCTATAAAACTTTGTTAATATATGTTTCTTGAGACAAACCTAAAATCCATTCTATCTTGATAGATATTAATGTCAATGATATAAAATGCATCACCATATCTTTCATTTCGAAATTCTTATAGAGAAATTGTTTCACGTTATGTAACAAACCTCAATCATTGGTTACAAGTAATATGTCATCCACATATAATACAAGAAAAGAAAATTTACCCCTACTAACCTTCTCATATATACATTGATCCATGATATTTTCTTCAAAACTAAATGATGAGATAACATCATGGAATTTCAAATACCACTGGTGGGATGCTTGTTTCAATCCATAAAGGGATCTTTTAAGCTTGCAAACCAAATGCTCACCATTACTAGAGGTGAATCCTTCTGGTTATTTCATTTAAACCTCTTCCTCTAGGTCACCATTTAAGAAAGTTATCATATTCATTTGATGTAATTTCATCCCAAAATTATACGAAGTGAATATTTTTTAAACACAGGAGAAATTGTATCTATGTAATGGATTCCTTCTTTTTGAGTACATCCTTTAGCAACGAGTCTTGCCTTATATCTCTTAACGTTGCCCAATGAGTCTTTCTTTGTTTTAAATATCCATTTGTAGCCTCTAAGTTTTGCACATTTAGGAAACTTAACAAGATCCCAAACATCATTATTCTTTATAGAATTCATTTCTTCCTTCAAGGCATTATACTATAAATTTGATTCTTTGCAGCTCATGGCCTATGAAAAGATTTCAAGATTATTCTCAGCCCTTATATCGTAGTTAGATTCTTATAGATATACAACATAATCACTAGTAATAGTTGATTTCCTTGCTCTAATAGATCTCCTTACTATTGCACCAACATCCTCACATGGATTCTATTGTTCAACTAGTTATTGAATGCTTTTAGGTAATTCTTGAATTACTAGATCTACTAAATTATCAACAATTTGAGAAATTTCTTGATTGTCATTTATATTGATCGTAGGCTGTTGAATTTCAACAGTTGGTTGTATAATGTCCATTTGAACCAGATGAGCATTGTGAATGACAATCACCTTACTGTTTGAGGTGGAAGGTTGAGTATCCAAATGATCATTATCAAAAAATGTATCTTGAGATTGATTCCTCCCACTATTCAAGTCATTCTCAAGAAATTTGTCATTTCTTGATTCAACAATTCTAGTGTGATGTCATGAAAAATAGAACCTATATCCTTTAAACTTTTTGGCATATCTAATGAAATACCCACTTATGGTCCTTAGGTCCAATTTCTTCTCTTGTGGATTATAAATTCTTATTTCAAATGAACATCCCCAAATGAGTATATATTGCAAACTCAGTTTCTATCCTTTAAATAACTCAAACGGTGTCTTTAGAACAACTTTGGTTGATACCCATTTTAATGTATATTTTTTCGTCTTAAGAGATTCAGTCTATAAGGACTTAGGAATTTTAGAGCTACTCAACATACTATGTACCATGTCCAAATAATGTTTGTTTTCTTCTTTCTGCCACAACATTTTGGTCTCAAGATTTAGGTATAGTGTATTGGGCTACTATCCTATTTTTATGAAGATACCTCGCAAATAAACTAAGTGCTTGTCTAACTTTAGTATATCTACCATAATATTCCCCACCATTATCAGAATTTATGATCTTAATTTGCTTACCACATTATATCTCTACTTCAACTTTGAGTATTTTGAAAGCATCTAATACTTAATTCTTATTATGAAATAAGTAGAGATACATATATCGTAAGTAATGATCTGTAAATGAGATAAAGTATTTCTGACCATACGAGTACATATCTGGATTACAAATATATGTATGTATGATCTACAATATGTTTGAACTTCTGTTGTCACCTTTCTTTGATTTGTTAGATTGTTTATCCCTTTATGTAGTCCATATAAGTTTCAAAATTAGTAAAATCTAAAGTACTAAGTACTCCGTCATTCACCAATATTTTAATCATTTCTATGGAGATATGTCCTAATCTTCAGTGCCATAATATAGAAAGAATTTCATTCATAGCATAACGTTTTGTTCCAATATGAAATTGTTGCATTGTAACAAGTATTATCTTGTAAATTAAAATAGAAAAGACAATTAAATAATGTATCGTTCCTAACAAATTCATATTTATAATTTAACTTAAAAGATTCATCTGAAAAATGAAAGGAATGTCCAAAAGATACAAGTCTTGAAACTAAAATCAATTTCCTAGAGAAATTGGGAATATAAAATTTCTTTTCCAATTTAAAAACTAAACAAGTACATAAAATTAAATTACAATCCCTAACAGCTTTGACATGTAAATGCACCTTGTTTCCAAATAAGATATACTGCTCACTTCCCACTGGCTTCCTTGAGTTTTACAAATCCTGCAACTCATTTGTAACATGGATTGTACAACCAAAATCAATCCACCATGTGTCATGAAAACTTTAGCCATATTAGATTTAAAGCAAAGTAGTGAGATTAGATTACCTATCTTTTCAAGCCATTCCTTATGTTTGACATTATCCTTCTTTATGTGTCATTTTTTCTTGTAAAAGAAGCACTTAAATTCCTTCTTTTTTTGATAGCTTAGAAGACTTTATACAGATGATAAAAATTATGTACAAACTTGAGATTCCTACACTTGAACCTCTTAGCAACTACGAAGAATCAGTAGCACCTACAACATTCCTTGTAAGCTAAACCCTGAGCAATTACCCTCTCCAATTGACACAATTTTCTGCCAAACAAACCTTAGCAAACTATCAAAAGAAGCTCAAGTTACCTACTAACTTCCTGTTGCTAGTAAAGGAATAACAAAACAATGAAACAATCAATTTACTATCAACACTCTAAGCAGATTAAGTCTCATCAAATGCTCTTGTTCTCTGCCCATTTGCTCATATCTTCATTACGAGAAATGTGATAAGTTCTGATGCCTTCCCTCCATATATTGTGAACCTTGAACAACAATGTGAGAATATGTTGTCGAATTCACTTCATGTTATCTTTGCATGCATTCAAAACAAGGAATTCCAGATGTTAACTCCTTAAATGTTGTTGTTGGGTCCGTGTTTTACGTGTTGGGCCCGTGTTTTGCATACCTGGGGAAAAAGGCCCAGCGTACCTCAAGGTTGCACGCGACCCACACTTCAAGGTTGCACGTGACCATAACCTTAATTAGTATTGTCCTCTTTGGCCACGATTCGAACTCGTGACCTCAAGGTTTTGTTGCTTTTGCAAGCACGCCTCTTACCATTGAGCCAATTGATCCATTAGTGAAATTTTTTGTAGGATTAGCGAGCCATTCCAAACGATCAGGTTGAGAGCTATTAGGATATTACCAAAGGGGCGCAAGATTCCTAAGGATCTCTATGGATACCTCTTTCCATCTCCATTCATCATTGCTTATCAATTTTGATACCTTTGCTATCATTGGGAGTTCCGAAGCATTGATTTCTCTTGGGGAAGTGAAGTTCTTCAGGATTCCTCTTGGATGCCACGGGTTCTGCCATAAAAAAGTAGAAATACCATTCCCTATCCTAAACTTGAATTGGTTCCCCAGTTTTTCCCTCACAAATAAGATTTTCCTCCAACTCCAAGAGCTATTATAGGTTGGTTGCGCACCCCAAAAGGTTTTCCTCCTTAATATGATGGCATGAACCCACTAAACCTACAGAGCCTCCCTATCCTCAAACAGATACCAAATCCTTTTTTCTAACAAGACTTGATTCTAAGTAGAAAAATGTTTAACCCTTAAACCTCCTTCTTTTTCTGATCTACTTTAAGTGTCAGCTTGAGCAGGTATTTAACCTTTTTGCCTTATGTTGACTTGATTTTTCTTCTTTCCTTAAACAATCATATGTGCACTCTGTGAACTCTCTCCCTATTCTATCGACAATCTCCCTTCCTCTAGAACACACCTGGTCATTAATTCATTTATTGACTACCACTATGACAAAAAGTGCTTTAGGCAATAAAAAAATGTTACCATAAGTACTGTAACGCCCCCTTACCGTAGAGTACGTACCGGGATGCCCAGAGGTCATTCCGGTACATATCCTACGATAAAGGTACACTACGATCAAATCATTAAACTCACTCCACAAGGCATCAATTTATCATTTACAATTAAGCATCCATAATAATTTCATCATATTTTTTAATCCAAAAGTTTCCTCATTTCATTGCTCAAAACCAAAAAGATACAATATGACTCTCAATCCTTAATAGATGAATATTTACAAAGTCTAGAACAGGATCACTACACTACTGAGGAAACTACACAAGATATCTAGCTATGTCGTCCAAAACCTCCCAGCTGACCGACCTTTGCGCCATCGCTTCACTTCTAATTCAAGCTACTCGGCACTGGAGCCACTCAAAAGCTATAGACGCCTCTCGATCCTGAAAAACAATAATGCAATTTTGCTGAGTTTTGTGAACTCAGTGAGTTAACCATCATCGATGGTTTCCTCAACAAGCACACATAACTCACATACTATTTATTTCACCCACAAACACTATTCACAAGAATCATTGAGTAATCTACTCATTTATCACGTTATCATGAACACATTAGCCACTATACAATTCAATCAATATTCCAATTTCACATAGCATAGTTCAATCATTCACTTGCACTTATTCGATCATAATGTGCATGCAATGCTTATGAGACCCATTCTAATTTTTACAGTGTTGAGACCGAATGCCTGCACTGTCCCGTATCCATTTGATATCGAGCTCATTAATCATTGAGCCATTGGCACTAAAACACTTTCGAGCTCGTGGCTCGTTTTCATTCGGTGAGCTGGAAGCTCTAACGATGGCTACTCAGGTCCAACTGCCATTATCTGTTTATGCATTCATGAGTGAAATGTATGTAACACAATTCAGCACTATATCACACATAGTTCCCATATTCACATCAATAAGCACTTCAATAACGCCATAGCCAGTACACAATTCATCGGACCTCCTGTACGGCATCTATAATCAAATATGTCATTCATTCAATTAAAACATGAACAATTAAGAGGAACCGTCTAGGTTACTCACCTATGCTTCCAAAGCTAGTGCCTGGAAGGTCCAGCAACGTCCGAAGGGTGACGTTCCAATTGATCCTCTATAACCAAATAACACATATACCAATCACAATTTGCACAATTATGGATGTTTCAGAATGCACAGAATCAAAGAAAAGATGTACAATGCATGCATGACAATTTCCCGGGTTTCTAGTCCATCATTTTCACTATAAATCTCATTTTGATTCCACTCTTGGGCCATTAGAAAGAAACTCTCAAGGCCTATAACTTCCATGAAGGCCACGAAACACAATTCAGCTTTTAAAATGATGAAAATCCCAATTTCTCAAAATTGTCCGACCATGTCCGTTAAACGGACTTGTATGTCCGTTAAACGGACATAAGCTAGCCATTCACTCCAATTTCACCCGAGAGTGCCCGTTAAACGGACCTCCATGTCCGTTAAACGGACATCAAATCACCAAATGCACCAATTTCTCCCGAATATGTCCGTTAAGCGGACCTGCGTGTCCGTTTGACGAACATGAGTCTCGCAAGGTGCACTATTTCACCCGAATCAGTCCGTTAAACGGACTCACGTGTCCGTTTGACGGACACAAGCTAAACCAACATTCTTCAAACAATCTTCCAACTTTCCAGCCTTCAATTACTCAGTAACCACAATCCTAATCTTCCCAAATCCCATTCTTTTAACCTCAAATCACTTATAACAATACAATTATAACTCTACTTCCATGAACCCTTAAATTCTCCTTCACTTCACCTTCATCCCAATCTCTTCAACTTTCCATTCTTTATACATGACATACCTTAATTCTAAATTCTATGCACTTCAAGTACACAAGTCATTCATTCCAAAGTGATCCAAACCATTTCTTTTTACACTTCAACATCTCTCAATACACATCCATTCCATTTCTTCACAACAATATCAACACCAATTCATGACAATATTAGGAACTTCTTAAGACACATTTCAAACTCATCATCTTCACACAATTTATAGTTCATTTCCTTTACTTTCACTTAGGACAAGTCTCACATCATTTGAACTATCATGAAAACAATTTCAACTATACATTTGAACCACATTCACAATCAAACTATAACAAAATTTCCAGATTTTCATATATCAAGTTCCACATATAGTTTATTCAAATCCATTCTATACCTCTATCATCACTTCCCTTCCTTCTCCATCATTCATTACTCACTTCAACATCAAACAATCCTTCACAAACAACTCATAACCCATCATTTAACACAATCAAAAACCTAACACCATGAGAACAGGGTATACCTATATGTATACTCATTCAAATCCACCTTCCATTTATTATTCAAAATTTCCGTGATCTAGGCTCAACATACACACTCAAGACATAATAGAAACACTTACAAACATCAAGCAAGGTCACATACATGAGCCTTATGCAAATATGAGCCAAATATCATTTCTACTTCACTTATACATTATTCATTGCATAAAACATGAAACTTACTTGATTTAGCTATGATTTCTTCAAGATCTTCCAAGAAAATTACCCAAGCCCTAATTCCACTCATCACCATCGATCATCATCATTGAAGGGTGCGAGAAGTTGGTTTTATGGTAACAAGATACAAGTGCAAGGGAGAGGTGAAAGCTAGTCTCAAGTGATTAAACTCCAAGTAGGGGAAGGAGAAGATGGATGCACGAAGAAGAGGAAGAAAATGCCCAAATAAAATTTCAAATAGCATGAAAAAGAGGGGATATCGTGAGTGAGGGAGAGGAGGGCTTAATAAGATGTAACTTAAGGG
>JAOQMQ010000194.1:24214925-24229662 GCA_027563845.1 Erythroxylum subrotundum
AGTATGGAATATGGGTTGAGAATTTTGGAAGTGTTTTAGGCATAGGATTGCGTTTGTGTATGATTGGATTCCGGACGTAAGGTCCGATGATGATTTGTGCTGATTGGTTGTGATATTAGAAGTGTATTTTTTTGCTTTTGCAGATTTTTGGGCTGTTCAAAATACAGCCGTTATGCTGCCCGATTTTTGGTAAAAATCGGGTTAAGATAAGAATAAGAATAAGAAGTTAGTTTGTTAAAGATAAGTGTTTAGTTCAAAGGTGAAATTTTGAGTTATTGCATGATTAAGAAGAATTAAATGAATTGAATTTTGCACGAGGATGAGTTTTCAAAAAAAAAAAGAAAGAGAGAAATTGTATGGATTGGTTATGATTTGAATGAGTTTGAATAAAGAGAATGAGAATAGAAGAGTATGGAAAAAAAAATTTATACCGGATTTCGATTTGGCTTAGTCTAAGGTTCCAACGCAACTTTTCGTTTCCGTTTCTGTTTTCCGGTTGGGATCCGGTTCCTGAGATCGGGTCCCAAAAAAAACTTTATTCCATGTATCTTCTTGTGTTCTCTTTGATTGTCTGAATATTTTGACATTCCTTTCTTTCCAGATGTTATACAATAGTATACCCATTCGTCTTGTATTCAACTTTTAGTCCCTTTTATTCCTAAATTTCTAAGTTGAGATAACCTCAATTGTTCCTTTCCAGCTTGATTGTATTTGTACTTGTATTCCACTTTTATATGTATAAATGTTCTATAAGTTCCTTGAGAACCTACACTGGAAGAATAAGTAATCATGATCCTCTGAAGATGATTCACACAACACGCATAGCCTATCCATTCCTGATACTTTGAGTCTGTCCTTTATTAGGAGCATTTCCAACATTGCTAACCATAAGATGAAGGACTAAGTTGGAGTAATTCTTTTACTCCAAACTCTTTTACACCACCCATATGTAGTTTGTAGAGGTCAAATAATAGTTTTGTAAATGGTTGTGGAGAATTTATCTACATGATTCCATAAAATTTTGTCTTCCTTCTCAACATCTGGTATATAATTTGGCCAGTTGTTAGTAATGATGTCCTTTTCTCTCTCTAAGTGAAGGGGCCATACGCATCTGTTTCTTTCAATGATCCAATTAACCTTAGTTCTAGCTGGAATCATAGTTTTTAATGTTATACGCTCTTTATTCAAAAATAGAAGGCTTATAGGATGTCAATTATCAAACCAGAAGGTAGTATGTCCTTTGCCTATCTTGTGTGTGATCATTGGTTGCATTTGACACCTTGACATCATAATTTGCTTAAATATCCAGGAATATTTGATGATATACTCCATTGATCAGATACTTCTATTTTCTATATTATAGAAATTGATCCATTTTATCTATAGGTTCTCCTTTATTTTTTTTTTGCATAGCGTCCACAAGTTTTTGCCATTAGATCCTTGCATATATCCTTTACTGAAGTGATATCCAATCCCCTTCTTTCCTTTATTTGATATACACTACTCCAATTGACTTTTGAGATCTTCTTCAACTTATCCAGAGTTTTTACTGCTCATTTGGGGATAGGTAATGAAAGCACTAGTATACATACATATTAGATAACACCTCTTATGCCAGAGTCAGTCTTCATCTGTAAGATAAGAACTTGTTACAACAAGATGAAACCTTCCTTTGGAAGGACTTAACTAATGGGTACAATCTGCTGAAGAGACTGGAACTCCAAGATATTTAAAAGGAGCTAGCTGGATTTGAGTTCCCTTTTTTTCAATGTATTACCTCACCTCCATCTTTGTACCTATTGACATAAAGCAGCCACTTTTGTTAGAGTTAAAACATAAACCTGAGATTCTTTTGAAGTTCTCTTGGGATTCTATCAGCACTTTGATAGATTTAGGGAAAGCTATACAAAACAGCACATGTCCTCTACATAGGACAATTGTGATAATCTTAATTTGTCATATTTATGATGGAACTTAATCCCTGCTTCTTTTTGGATATTGAGCAATAAGATTCTGTGTATAATCACCATCCCAATAGTAAATAAATAAGGTGAAATAAGATTGCCTTTTCTGAGCCCTTTTCCTCCCCTAAAAATCTTAATTGGTTCTCCATTTATCAACATAAGTATAAAAAAAAAAGTCAAGTTATACATTCTTTTATCCATTCAACAACTTTTCTCGGGTAGCCCATATAGGTTAGTGTATCTACTAAAAAACTCCAGCTTACCATATCATACACTTTAGAGAATCAATGTTCATGGCACGTCCTTGGATAGATTTGCTATTATTGCAAGCTTTAAAAATCTGTTGTGTTAGCAATATGTTGTCACTTATGCACCTTCCACTGATAAATGTACCTTGCCCTGGATTTATGAAAATTTTCTTACGAACAAGGCACAAATAGTTTTTTTTTTTCATTTCCTTGAGCATCTTGCCCTCTATAAAGAATTCCTTAATTGCATTGATTATCACTTGCCCAATGTCTTCCTATGTAGCTTTAAAAAATTAGTATTAAATCCAATTGGTCTTAGGGCTTTGTCTACGTTAATAGAAAATATTGTCTCCTTAATCTCTTCAATTGTAACATCCCTAATCAAAGCTTGATGTTGGTGCATCTAAACATAATTTTTAATTGAGCTTATTAGCTTTGTTAGAAAAGTATCTACCTTCTATGTCAAGCCTTGAATGCCCCCCGAAATATTCTACTGCTTTCTCTTTGATCACATTTACATCTTTTATGTTGTTGCCATCATTATCTTTAATTACAACAATCTTGTTTTGATTCCTTCTGTTATGGATTTTACTAAAAATATATTTGGAGCATTTTTGCCCCTCTTATAGTTAAAGAACTCTTACCTTTTATCTCAACTGATAATTGTATACACCAACTGCTTCCATATATTTCACTAACTCAGCTTCCTCTCTTTCCTTCTTAATGAGGTTAGTTGGATAAACTTCTAGATCTTTCCAAAAAATTTTAAGAACCTTCATAGCTTCATTCATATCCATCTTCATAGAGTCAGATATGTTCCTTGATATTCCTTTCAGCCTTTCTTTAATAAACTGCAATTTTCTCATACATTGAATTGATGAGGTACTAGTAACTTCCTTCTGAATGCCTTAGTCTTATTACCACAGTAAATTTTGGGTGATTTAATGAGGAATTAAAAAAATATAAATGGTGCCTTTCTTCCACACAACTCCATTCCTAAGTGTATTCCAATAGGAGAGTGATCAAAGAATAGTGGACTATTTGCATAGCTCTCTAATAGTTGCTTTAACCATGCTCTGTTAACTAAGGCTTTGTCCAGTTTCTTCTATAGGAATCCTTCCCTTGATTGTTTATTGTTCCAAGTGAATTATAACCCAATGAACTTTAGGTCCAAAACCCCCCAGTTGTGCTGATATTCTCCAAGTTTGACCATAGTCTACATCTTTGAAACTTCCAATTAGCTTTATATATCACTGTGATGCTAATATATTTTTAAGATATATTCAGAGCAAGATCGCAATGGATGTATTGGTATGAGGGTGTCTTGCTCACCATAGTAATAAACTTAGGATCAAAGGCTACCACAATTTTTCCATTATTGCAGGCAAACCATTGCTGATTATAGTCTAATTATTCTCTAAAAACTAAAGTCTATTCACCATGTTCTCTTGCTTTATTTTGGTCTCATTGAGGCCAACAAAATTTATAAAGGGAGATATAGTCCCTTAAAGATTCCTGTTATTAGGGGAATTAAGACCTCTCACATTCCATACTAACAAATTTGTCCTACCATTATGGCACCAACTTTTTTCCTCTTTGACTTCTTACTTGATTTGCTAGCGCTAGAAGTAGTCGATTTACTTCCTTCTTCTATCTTATTCTCGTTGTCCTCTACAATATTCATTGTTTCTTCCTCTTTTCTTTCAACCCATCTGTAGTTTTCATGAAAGAGCTGGCCACCTTCCCCTTGTCACCTAGGAGGCCTTTAATTCCACTGGCCTCACCATAGATAATCTTATGAGTTCCTTTAGATCTTTCCTCTTCAGCATCTATTTACTTTCTTTGTTCTTCGCATCCTTCCTTCTCTTTCATCGTTACTTGACTGTTGCTTCCCTGATTATTAGACTCATTGTGATTCTTCTCATTTCCATATGTAGATTTTCCTTCAATTTATATTTCATTATTTGAATCTAAGTTGGCCTTTTTATCTCCATAGATTTATCTCCCACCTCATTCTTAGGTTTCCATACCTTCACTGTCCCTTTCTTGATTAACTTCCAAAGGTAAGTTACCCTAATTTCATCCTCCAACAGTGTGCTACTCTTCCCATTTCTCATAATTTTCACCACCTCAGGTAGCTCCTTTTCCAGTCCAACCTCTAAACAAACTCTGGCAAAACCTATCCTCCTCACCGCAACAATATTTTCATCTAAACTCATAGGTCTATCAATAACACTGGCTATATGGGTCAATCCCGTAGCTGACCAATACTCCAATGGTACTTTATACATATTAGCCCATATTAGTAGAGTAACCAATTCGTTTTTTTCAAGAGAAGCCCCCAGTCTCCATCTCGTAACTATCATAGGTGTACCATACACATACAAGGGCCATAAGTTGGTCACCTTCTTTTCCATTTCCTCATAACTAAATTTGAATACATAGAACTCATCTTCCCTAATTATTTGGTTGACCCATCCTTCAACCAAAGGGAAAGCTAGTTGTTTGTCCAAAAAGAAACCCACAAACTTCTTTGCTTCCAGCTGAAGCACGTCTGTTGGTTGTATAATAGGTCCAAAACCAGCATGTTCTATATATCGCAACTTCTTAAGTGAATGGTCACCTACCACTTTGCACCAAGTCTGCTTTGAGCAATTTTCTATTATTGTTTAAGGTGAATCATTCAAGTTCTTGGCTCCTGGTAGTGGAGGGGAATCTGTCTTGTCAAGGTTGCTAGCTCACAACTCAAGGGAGGGGTTAGGATTGGGTGTCGGTAGAGTTGCTGAAGATGCTGGATGGTTAATGTCTGGTAGTTTCAGGTTTGTTAGTTAAGGATCCAGTGATGAATCCAGGGAGAGTAGTGTCTGGGATGTGGGAGGAGTAGTCATTTAGTTGCCTTTAACGATAACTTCCTGGCTAGAATATCAAGCGGGATATAATACAATAGGGTAGGCTTCCTTTTTTGGTAAAGGGTTATAAAAGTACAGTAGGAAGGGTTTTTAGAGAGATGTCCGAGCATCTCTTATCAACTTTTAGGTCTAATATTCATGCACAATTGTAAGATTGTACTTTATATACACATCTTATTTTTACGTGGTTAAACAATCATTATTCTTTTTAAAAAAAATTCAGTTCCAATGTTTTTAGTTCTCTTCTCTTGCAAGATTGGGAGAAACTTTTCTTCTCTAACATTAGGCTATCAACGACATCAACTATTGCTCATAAACTTCAAAACAAATAGTTAACCAAAGCCTTCACCAACGGTTCTTTCATTTAAAGAGTAGATGAGACCTAGTCACATAAATTATGTTGAGAAAATAAGTTGAATTTTAATTTTAATTCGGGGATTACAGATTTTCTATATTTCATAAGAATTAAGGATAAAAATGAAAAATGAGGATTGGGTGATTGAGATAAAAAAAAAGATGGGTATTTTAAGTAAGGGATATTATTGGTCAGTTACTATATAACAACTTTTTAACTTTCTTAATATTATTTATCAAGTGTGTTTTACTGTTTCATTATCAACTTTAAGAAAAATTGAGGTGATTCTTTTTAAATTTGATTTAATGAAAATGGACTTTAAGGGATTAAAAATTGCATTCAATATTCTGCAGAAGCCTTTGTCTTCTCTTTTAAGTCTTGAACAAAACAACAAGCACCCTCTTAACCATTCGCCATATCTTCTTCTTTCATGGCTTCCTCAGCTTCTGGTAGCTTAAATTCTTTTATAAATTCGCAAACTAACCTCTCCTTCTTGAACCAATCCATGAATTCTTCTTCTTCTTCTTTTTCTTTCACTATTCTTCTTTCAGTAATGATAGTACCAAAGATATGAGGGGGTGCTTGTTTTGGGGTAACGAGAGTATGGAATAAAAACTTATGTTTGGAATCAACAGAGGTAATACTTTGATTCCCCAATTTTCAGCAATATTTCATTCCTTTAGATTATCAGAGGAATGAGATTCATTGTTGACTATACTCCATTCTCATTTCTTACTATATTCATTTATATTTTTATTTTCATTACCCCCTGTGAACCAAGCGCCTCCTGAATAGCTTTAACTGGGGAATTTTTTATCACCAATCTCATGATTCAGTTTGAATTCTCTAAATTTAGGTCATTCCCTCCTCCTTCACGGCCACTCTCTCCTCCACATGTTTCTCCTTCTTATTTAGCTACTCCAACTGCTTTAACCCTTACAGAGTTCTTGGACTCACTTGTACAGTTCTCTGCATCAAGTGTAAGTCCAACAAGTTTTAAGAACTGAACTAAATCACATGGACATGTGTTCTAATGGGTATTCAACAGAATTTTGATTTTGTTCTCAATTGGTTTGCTTATTACGTTCTTTCAGGTTATTCCATCTCCCACTGTAGGAAATTTTGCTGGTCAAAAAGGTGAAGTGTTGTAGTAGTTCTAATGACAATCAACAAGGAATGGTTTGAGAAGAGAAAAATCACTCTGATTTCTCTTTCCAACACCCCATGGAAGAACCTCTACAAATTCTTCACTATCATCGTCCCTATATCAGTCTTCTTCAGCCATCAACTCAGTGGTACATTTCCTATCACTTGATATATCTATATCTGTTGTTTCTGCTAAATGTTCACACTTAATCTCAGTGTCATTGAGAATTCTTCAGACACTTCCATGTCTTCTTGGGGACAAAAACAAATGATTTTTCCTTTCCTATTTTGTCTTGTTAGTTTTTAGGCCGATCTTTAAATATTAAAAAAGGGATGCATGGTCTGATAACCAAATCCGTCTTCCTCTGTTAAGAGGAGGAACCAATGAGAAGCCATCAAGAAGCTTGGGACTTTACTAATCCACCCAAACAAACTGACCTTTCGCCTGAGAAGATAGTAGTGAAATCTGAATTTGCACAAATTCAGAGCTTCTCATCACAAAGGGTCGAATCTAAGACAAACATGCCAATCTCATCAGAGAAGATAAAGGGTGTAAGATGGTTTATTTTCTTCTTTTGTTAACATATTTATATTGTTTCCAATTTGTATACTATGTGATATGCTCAACAATGTATATTGCTTTTACAGGAAATAACAGTATGTACACTTTGTTTCAAAAAGCAAGGAAGATAATAAATAACATCTGAAAAGTAACCACTTTTCCAAATGGTAGCAGCATCTGCAATAGCTGCAACATCAACACAAAGAGGACGCCCATGATTTACCCATCTATTTTATGTTTATGGAATAAAAGCCAAGAAAATATTAGTCAGCTGATCAGATTCTCCACTGTAAACAAAAAGATGATGATAGTCTTTACAGTCTCAGTTTACTTGAAAATTATTGTCATGTACTTGAGTGTTACCGTCCAAACTAGTCAATTGTTATTAAATTTGGCCTACGTAATAATATAGAGTCGCTGATAATTCAAGTCCTCAATTAACTGAAAAGAATCCTATCAATTTTGTTTAATCTTAATAAAATTTTAAGCTTCACTGAGACTAAAATTGGAATTTATATTGAAATATTAATATTAATTACATCAAATCTAAAATTATAACTCCAATATTTTAAATGAAAATAAATATATATGGTTAAGATAAATAGAGATTATTTTGAGCTAAAATTTTCATTTCTATCATTAAATTCAAATGTTTTAAAAATAATATTATATAACTTTCACAGCAATTGAAAAAATTTTATTAGTAAGACTTAAAAATAATTAAGTAGTAAATATTAAAATTTAATCTTAATATTTGAAATGTAAGATATCTTAAATATTTAATTTTCATTTTAATGCTCGATGAGGAGAGCTTTCCTATAAATTATTGGATTCAATTATTGCATTTGCATGTGCTTACCTGTCATAATTTTGATAGCTAACTTTGATACATACCTATAAAGTTAATTTCCTAAAAATTGATCTTGTTATTCAAGCCTCTCATACTCAGAGGTTGAAAGAGAGATAGACTTGGAGTCAACTTGAATATCCTAATCTTTATCAGTTTTTTCTTAGGTTGGTGTCCTCGACAGATATGTGTCTTAAAAAATTGCTTTTTAAAATTAGTGTTTGATTACGATAATAGGTAAGAGTTAAAAAATCAAGAAAAAAGGCTTAAGAGACAAATAAAAGAAAAAGGAAATAATGTTTATAGAATTCATGATTATTGATATAATTTGAGAAGTCAGTATATGTGAATTGGAAATTTTTAGATTAATTAATTTGCATTATATATTTTGAATTGTTATTAATACCCTTTATATTTAACCCCTACTACAATAGAATATATACCAAAACATCCGGAGGACATTCAAGTACATATTCTATGATAATGGCATATTAGAGCACTTATGTTCTCTTATATGACATCATAAAGAATAACACATTACTTAAAAACAACTACTACTCTTCATTCTATTGCAAACATGATTTACATTGTAGTTATTAAAACAAATATTTTCATTACCGAAACATTTGAAAGTTTACAAGATTTTATACAAAAGTTCTACATGACATAAGTAAACTACATAAAACAGTCTCCTATCCCTCAGATGTCATCTGATAGACCTTTGAGTCATTTCTTAATCCAAAATTATTATTCTAAAGTAACTTAGGAACTAGTCTCTTCTCTTGAACCTGAAAAGTCACATTATAATTTTGATGAGTTTTGTTAATTCAATGAGCTAACCATTATCGATGGACTCACTCACATCAAATACACAAACATGTCACATATAACCAAACTCACAACATTCCTCATCTCAGCAACACATAATGAATGTCACACTTTTCATATACTCTTTCAGATCTTATATATCTCAATCAACCACATTGACATCAAATACTCAAATGTAGCATATCACTTTATCATCACAATTTCTGAAATAGATTCTTAATCATATAATTCAGAATCATAATGTACAAATACAAAGGCATATGAGACTCACTTCCATTATTATTTTGTCGTAATCGAGCGCCTATTTCATTGTTCTGTATCTATTGTGGATACTAGGCTCATTTCAATACTGTCCCGTATTCATTGTGGATACCGAGTTCATTAAACGTTGAGCCTGGGGCTTTAATGTGCATAACTGAGCTTAAAACTCTTTTCACATTGGCTACTCTAGTTATAACTCCTTTATGTGAACATGCATCATGTAATGAAGTATAACAGTTCACATAATATATCATCACTCACTTTCAGTCAATGAGCACGTTCAATTTTTACAGTTCACCAGATCTAAATCCGGCATTCAACAAATAGTTGAGCATTCAATTTCCTTATGCAATCCCGAATATCGAACTCCTCGGACAATCAATTGTCCGGAATCAGTAATATCACAATTACGATCAAATCATTAACAGTTCAATAATTGGAAGTTGAATATAAATAAATCAATCTTAGTGAGAACATCTAAGTTACTCACAGTACGCTCCAGTAGACGGCTATTGCTTGGATGAACCGACAATGTCTTGATGATGACGTTTGATTTGAGCCTCTATACATCATACAATACACACAGAATTCACATTACAAAGTTGATCAATCAAATACATATTCACTTATGCACATACATATATGTGCCATGTTCAATGCATGCCCAATTACTATCTCAGGTATGTTTCCTTAATCATAATCCATAATCATTCACATATGGTTACTTGGATATGTCTTGTTTGCATTTAGGTTAATACCTTAAGTAAACTTGATCACGCTCCATTCATTAACCATACATTTACTAACTCTTTTCTAGCATTACAAATATTTCACATAATTCACAATTCTCATTCATTCATTCTTAATGCATTATTAATATCCTTTGGAATACATTTGCTTTCATATGAATTTCTTCATTCCTTTAACACTCCTTCATTCAAACTTAGATGCATTGTTATCAAACCTTCTTTTCCTTAAAGTATAACATCAATTATCAATCAAAACTTATCACACATTTAACCAACTTTTCCAACATTAAATTATGTTCATTTTAAACCTTAATCACGTCCAAATGTATCATAGTTAAGTACCTTATCCTTAATTGGTTCAAAAATCACATAAAAGAACATTTTCTTTACTGCCATGTCATTTCCACAATCTTGTATGGCTTCCCACAATCGTGGGATGGGTTATCCAAAAGTCCTCATCTAATTCCTTCATTAGTTTTTCCAAATTTTCCCAGGACAGGTTTCGGGTTAGTATTGTATGACCATTATGACATAGAGACTGAGACCTCTAGATAATATGTTCTTTTGAAAAAATGTTCCTCTATGTCTTAAGTTTCTAATGAACTAAATTTCATATAATTTGGATCATTAATTCCTATAGTTATACCTAAAATGCTATAGACTGTTCTCGAACAGTGACAGAATCCAAAATTCAACTTCAAGCCAAATTTCAAAACCCTTAGATTCAGAACTAAAATTATATTCTTCTAGAAAAATTGTAGACATATGTATGTAGTTTAATCTACAATTAAAATCACCCTATTTGAATATCTACAGATCGAGTTATGGCCAAAATATCGATGTATGTTCAGTGAAACCTGTTCAGCAATACCACTACAATTGACCCACGTCTTACACCTCATTCATGCCTCAATTAGACCTGAATTATATTCTAATTCCTCATCAATATTATCTCCAGTTTCATTTCAAAATTGTTCAATTAATAGCTCACAACTCATTGCCTTTCATGCATCAAAAATCAAACCAGAAACTATTACATTATTATGCATATAGTCCTAGTTATTTCTCAATTCAAGTACACTTAATTAACATCTTTCTTTAGCATAAATCCACCTTCATTATACTTCAAATCTAGAACTGATTCATCCATGAATCAATCTATATCCCACGATTTTCATTCACCAAGAGCAAGCATAGAAAACTTCCAAGTTCAATCAACATATTTCCAACACATATCACCACTAACATTACATGCATTTCATTCCAATTCAAGCACGATTCACATACTACTAAGCATGCTATAAAGTGGTGATAGGATTCAGTCACCGTTGCCACACTGGGACCATCTTCGGTAAAGATGATGAGATTGCATATGAAGTTTCCTAGCATATAAGGAGAGGAATCGAAGTCTGGTATCAGGAAATAAAGGTGTCTGTTTCTAGAGTATGGATAAAAAAGAAGGGCAAGGAAACAAACTCGTGTTTCTCTGTATCTACCTGAATATGGATAGAAAAGAAGGGCAGGGGAAGATATTCCTTCTCATAATTCTTGATAAGAAAAATACCAGTCGTAACAACTTTGCTGTAGAAAAAGTGACACTGGTTTTAAATTGAGGGATAGAATATATATTGTGAATGGTAAAAAATGATCCACATAGAACCAAAAAGGAGTAAGAAAGCACAAGTTAAGCAAACTATTTACCAGTCTTCTCAATAATATAGGTAGAACTTGATCAAAATAGTATTCAGGAGGTGACTTTCTAGGCACAAGAATTGTATGTGGAGGTTTTTCCATTGACCGCATTGCTTTATCTGGAACTCTTTTCACCACTGTCACATCTTTGTAAGAAACGAACCAATCAACATCAAAAATATTGACGAAGTCACTGCAGAACAAGGAACACACTATAGGAAGCAGTTTTGGGGCAGAAACAATAAAAGCTTTCCAAATTAATAACGTCTTTCAACCATTCGCTTACCCTTGTTCATAAACTCTGATATTGATCTCTTTTTACACAGTTATAAGTAACTCAGATGACCATTTTTCTAAATTATCCAAACTCACCTATCATCCTTCCAATAGGAATGATGATCCAACTCTGGTACTACCAGTGTAGCATTAAGAATCCGTGCGACTACTACAACATCCGTTATCTTAAAGTCCAGAAATAATTCCCACTTAGTCCACACGAGAGTAGATGTAGGTGCAAAAGGATACGAAGGATTTCTGAAAAGACATGTAATTGGAAGTCCCTTTGAACCGTCTGAAGTCCAAGTTGATTGGTACAAACAAAGTTGTTTTTACATAACTTCAACCTGACTGACCTGTGACCAATGAAGCTTTAAATAATAAGATTAAATCCCTATTATTATTAATTTTTTTCTTGATAATATTAAGGAAAAATTAATAAGAATATTTTTGCTAATTCCTTATAATCAATTTTCATTATAAATTATTTGAAGAATTATTATTATAAATTATCTAATAATAAATAATAAAAACGTTATGTTTCTTTAATTATTCTTATTAATTTAATTATTTTCAAATATGATAAGTGTATATTTCTTATTATTATTAACCATTTTATTATTGTTAAAGATAATTATGGTTCTTTAATTATTCTTATTAATTTAATTGTTTAAAGTTTTGATAGTTATTAATTGTCTACTTACTCTTATTCCTATTATTAAATAAATTATTAATTTATTAATGATATTAAATAATATCATTAAATTGCTGATTATTTTTAATTTGGTGCTTAATAAGAATAAAGTTAGCTTTGGAATAACAACCGAAAATTAATAAAAGTGGCTTAAAACGGTTGGCTTTGTCTTTTGGTTTAAAAATGGGACTCACAGGGCGCCTCTCCATTTGAGATAAACGCTGTCCAATTTTTAGAAGAAAACGATGTCGCTCTTTGATTAGACAGAATAAGACACAACAAGTTTCGACAGAGGATCTGAACTCCCGACACAGTCGAATTGGTGGAGTGAAAAGTACTGGACCAGAGCAGACACACAAAAATATTAATAAAAATATAAATCCATTTCTCCAGCTGTTGGCCTAAACAACCATGAGATTGAGATATGGGTCATCTGAAAGCTAACTGCTTGTCCCTTCTCTTGTCTCGACATCCTTTCTAATGTACTTAACCTTATTTTTAAGGTAACAAAACACTCATAAAAAACAAATAAATAAATGTTCATAAAATAAGATAAAAGTAAAATAATAAAAATAAGTGATCTGAACCTATTTTAAAATTTGTTCAGTTATTTTATTAACAAAATTTTTAAATTGATAAATTTTTTGAATTTTTTAACTTTTTGGTTTGATTTAATTTAAGAATCTTAGTTGTTAAAAACTAACCAATTTAATAATTAATTGACTACTTATTATATTTGATAAAATAAAATATATCTATTAATTTTCATTTGACAAATTCCTTTCTCAATTAAATTTTAATTTTTTGATAAGTAAGGATAGTATTTTCAATCAAATTTTAAATTATTAAATTTTTAATCAGTTTTATAATGATCTCATAATGGTTAAATCTTTTAAATCTTAAATATTTTGTATTAACGATTTTTAAATCTTAAATATTATCATAAGAAATGTTACAATCACTATTTTTAGATACACTTTAAATAAATGATTGAAAATATGCAATAACTCTTTAATGATGTATTTTAGATAAATATTAATTAAATTTATAAATTCAAATTAAAGACATTAAAATCATATAATCGTTAGTGTTTATAATTTTGTTTCTAACTGTGTTTGAAATTATTCAGAAAACTTGCTTGGGGAAGGAGGCCATGCACAAGTGTACAAAGGCCTCTTACCTGATGGTCAAATTGTAGCTGTGAAGAAGCTAATAAGTAGTGAGCAGGAAGAAGAGGACAGAATTGTTGACTTCTTATCAGAACTTGGGATTATTGCTCACATAAACCATCCAAATGCAGCTAAACTGCTTGGATTTCGCGTTGATGATGGTCTGCACCTTGTACTTGAATTTTTACCCCAAGGAAGTCTTGCTTCTTTTCTTCATGGTGCTGTCTCTAATTCCCTTGTACTCGCTTTGTTTATAGCATTTTTGTATGTTTCAGATACAATTTATGTTAAGTGACCATTTAAAGTTCTGATCTTTTATTTCTGATACTCAAATATTCATTGATGAGGAGACTTCATTGTTTCAGGTGGAGGGGAATGTTTAAATTGGAAGAAGAGGTTTAAGGTGGCAATGGGAATAGCAGAAGGATTGCGGTATCTCCACCATGATTGTCCGAGGCGGATTATCCACAGAGACATCAAAGCATCAAACATATTGCTTACTGAAGATTTTGAGGCAGGTGATTTATCAGATTTTATGATCGAGCTTTCATTGCCTGCACATCATCCCTTTTTTTTTTCCCCCCTGATGTTAAGCTTGTGTTGTTTCCTGACATGCAGATTTCTGATTTTGGATTGGCCAAATGGCTTCCAGAGAACTGGATCCACCACATTGTCTTCCCAATTGAGGGCACATTCGGGTTAGTCGATACCCGTGATCATCTCTTTTTTGATTGCTCCTTCAACCTCCACATATGTAAATTCACAGTGTAGTAGAGTCCGATCATCACTAGGAAAGGACGTTTTCGATTTTCCAAACGGGGGAAGGAAATGAAAAGAGTGTGCCTAATCCTATCCGGAATAGGAAATTACGGACAGAACTCTCTTATCTTGAAGTGCATCTCACACTACTTGCTCTGCAGTTTAGGAAATCTTTGTCCGATCAGAAGTTCGGTTTTGGATATAAACTGTCTATAAATTTACAAGTAGACTCAATTGAAAATAACAGGGAAGTTCTTGCTTTGGAGATAAACTGTCCC
>JAOQMQ010000194.1:24229762-24248677 GCA_027563845.1 Erythroxylum subrotundum
GGCCAAATGGCTTCCAGAGAACTGGATCCACCACATTGTCTTCCCAATTGAGGGCACATTCGGGTTAGTCGATACCCAGACTGAGCAAGTTGCTGTTAGAATTTTTCCAAAAAAAAAAAGAAAAAAGTTGCTGTTATAACTACACCATTGCCAGACTGACTGACCCTGACTTAAAACATGGCTTTTCAGATACTTGGCTCCAGAGTACTTTATGCATGGAATTGTAGATGAGAAGACCGATGTATTTGCATTTGGAGTTCTGTTATTAGAAATCATCACCGGTCGCCGCGCCGTCGATTCGAGCAGACAAAGCCTTGCAATCTGGGTATGATTCTGCATCTTATGCTAAGAGTTGCTCATTCTCAAATACCAGATTATGTTACAGAGTTGCTCATTCTCGATCCTTTGCACAGGCAAAACCCTTGTTGGAGGCAAATAATGTCAAGGAATTAGCTGACTCTCAGTTAGGAGACGATTATGATCCTTGTGAAATGAAACGTGCCGTGTTGACTGCATCATTGTGCATTCACCACTTGTCTAGTATGCGTCCAGACATGAACCGGGTAGGTAGTACGTACCAGGTTCTTGTTCCAATTCAAAACAAAATCCTATGCAGTTGCAGTAAAAGCACCTAATCCAAGTTTCAAAAACTGCTCAGGTTGTGCAGATACTAAAGGGAGAGGAAGTTCACGTAATGGAGTTTACACAAAAGACCAACTCAGGAAGAACAGTGTTCTTAGATGGTTGTGATTTGCAAGATTACACTAGCACCAACTACCTCAACGACCTAGACCGCCATCTGCAACTCGTGATGGAGTAGAAACTGCTGCTTCTACAAGATTTTCACTTGAATACGTGAAAGATCACAACAATTCGCTTGTATCTACATAGTTTAGAGGGAAGTAATGAAGTGGAAAAATTCACATTATGCAGTACCATTATTATTGTATGTATAATCGCAAAGTCACAAGCCTGCAAAATTTTGTGAAATGAGAATCCCAAGTTCATCTTCTCCACCTGACATGTCTTAAAAGTCACAAAGTCTGTAAATTTTTGTGGCATGAGAATTCCAAGTTCATCTTCTCCACTTGACATGTCTTTACTTGGACCATTTACTTGAAGGAGAGTGCATGGCATTGAAAGTTGGAAAGTGGTCGCATTCCAAAGATTCGTTAGCATAGGCATTGGGAAAAGGTTTGGAACAAAAGATAAAGATAAAAGGAACAGCAGCGGCTGGGAGACCGATTGTCAAATGGGCATCAAAATTTTACTTTTTTTGAGTACTTTTCAATCGGATAGGAACAGAAAAAGAATTTAGTGGTAATCATATTTTATCCAAAATTATGGGAGTTTGTGTCTGATCTTGATTCAAATATATTGGAATTCGTATAATTTTCTAATATGTTAAGGATATACAAAATTTTTAAAAATTATATTTATTTAAATTATATTTTGTAAATATAATAATAATTAATTAAAATTATTTAACATTACAATTAAAATTTTCATATTTAAGTAATATTAAATATTTGTAATTTGAAAACAACATCTCTACTAGTTAAGGTTAAGACTGCATTCTACTAAACCTTCTCAGACATCATGGTTTCTCCTAAATGTTATTGTTGATAAATATTTGTAATTTAACTGGACTTGATCACCTATACTCTCTACTCTGGTCCCATATAAATATATGACTGAGATAAAATGGAGCGGAGTTGGAATAGAGTAGTTCCACGTAAATGTTATAGTTGAGATGAAATGGAGCAGAGGGTACGGGTGATTTGAAGGGTAATTTAACACTTACAACCCATCAACCTTCTTCCTTATTTTAATTCTCACTCTAACAATGTTTTCTTTAATACCATTAATAAAATCATCCCATAATAAATCAAATAATGAGAATAAGCTGTAAGTTATATTTATATAAATAAAATGTTCTTATAATTTAATTTTTTTAAATTTCCCAATTTTAATTAGGTTAACCTTCTTTTTAATCTTAGTTCTTCCATATTAAAATTTTCTTTAATATCTTTAACAAAAGCCTCTTTTAATAAATCAAATAATAAAAGTCAGCTATAAATAGATTGTGAAATTTAAGAGTTATTGAGGATCGAAAATAAAAATAGATCGTTTAAAAAATTTAACTAATATTAAAAATTAAAAAATTAACTAAACAATTAATTAATAAAATAACCAATTTTTAACAACAAAATTTAAAAAATTAAAACAAAATTCAAAACTAAGAGAATTAAACCGGTTACACTAATCAAACCAATTGGAAATCTTAATTTTGTAACATAGCATGAAAGCTTATCAAGTTCTAGGTATACCAGACAGAAATATGGTAGAAATGGAGAAAATTAAATTACCTTCCGCAACTAAATAACTAGAATTAACCCCTATAATTCAGCATCTCTTGTCTAACGATATTTCAGACAAATATTAATTTACAGGATCCAACATCATGGGTCGCCTGTCTTCTTCATCAATCCTGTTAAAGACTACAAGCTTTTTCTAACCATTCAACCAAAACCAAAAAAACACATCATGTCCTGTTTTGTCTTTCCTACTTCTGCCAGAGGTTACACGAGAAAGAGGCATTAGAGCTTCTCTTAGTAAGAGGGTCAGCAACAAAAGGGTTTGTTTCTCATTGTCAAAAACTCACTGTGGTCAATAAGATTGGTGAGGCCATATGTAGAACTCCGCTGTTTGAGGTAAGATGGTCATGGCTGTAGCCATTGTTGCAGATGAGCCGGAGGAGTTGGCCGGTGCTAAGGTATTCGAGGTTTGAATGGGGTGGTGGAAGAGGTTGTGATGGTAAAGGGTCGATGCTGCAGCCTCGAAGGGGATACCACAAGCGACGGCAGGAAGGGGTTGAATAGCAGCAAAATTTATACTATTGTTGCCATTGCTGCTACATTGAGGTTGCTGCTCCTGGCTCATTGCCGGTTTCTGTTCCGATTCAAGCGATAGCTTTAAACGCTTTGCAGCGCCTCCAATTGGAAGAGCGCTCTTCATGATTGCTTCCACATCGTATCGGCTCATCTCAAAATTGGTCACAGCATTTGTTCCCCTGAACTTTATTGCTGCTATGTCATATGCTTCTGCTGCTTCTTCCTCCGTAGCTGTAACCATTTACAGTAGCAATCCATTAAAGACTTTCCAAGTCACGGATGATTATCATGACCATATAATTGATTAAGTTCAAGACGTGAAGAAAATGAATGTTCATCAAATCATTACCGAAAGTGCCAAGGTACAGGTCCTTGTTCCCTGCAACACGGCCTATCCTTGCCTGCCAACGTCCCTGTTGATGATGCCTGCATTAAATCACAATTGTTCAAACATCATTACCAGGAGTGTTGATCAGTGAGAAATGAACAAATTGAATTGCAAAAGACATACCTGGTGACACCTCTGTACACGGAAGCTCCCCTCGAGAATCCGCTACTCTTCCTAACGATTTTTACGGGGATTAATTTCACTTCATGTAACATAATTAAACAGAAGTTCTACTTCTAAAACACATCCTAGTTCCATTTCCATGACCATACCTCCTTAGAGATGCAATAAATTCTTGCTTGGAGACATACTTCATCTCCTCCAATTCTTTTGTATAATTAGAAACCTGGTATACAAACGTAACAAAGTCATTAAATAGATTACTTAGATTCCAATGCACAATCAAGAAGAATCGAACAGTGGCAGGTTATATTACAGGGAAATTGGTGGTTGCCGAGAGACCCCAGTACTTTAGAGCGGCCAAGTCATAAGCTCTAGCTGCCTTATCCTCCTTATCATATCCACCTGACACAACACAGATTTTCTCAGTACAACAAACTCAAATTTCAAAGTCAGATACTAAAAGGTCCCTGAGAAGCTAGTCTTACCCAAATATACTGTAGCCAAATGCAGTTCGGAGGCACCAAGTTCCATGCAAAAGGAAGAAGATAAGAAATTCAAAAACCAAATAATCACACAATGCTCAGATATTACAGAAGAATATTCACGTCACAAATTATTATTATATAATTTAAAGAAACAAACATGTGAGCCAGTACCAAGCACAGTTTTTCAATTGTTTTGAAGCAATAGTTTCAAAGTTTCCATGTGTGAAACGGATGGTCATATTCAAGCCAAAATTGGCAGATACGAACAGTGCCAAGGTCAACAAATAATGCCTGCTTTTCATATATATTATATATATTATAGTACGCGCTCTAGTCAAACCTAGACACCACATCTGCCATCAGGACTGAAATGAAAAAAAGCAAAAGTAAAAGCTCAGATCAATCAGAGTCTCTCGACTTCATCGATTGTCTGCAACTTCTGAGCATCGTAAGGAGCGGACGTGGGTCATGTCAAGCAAACCTTTGCAGTATATACGGGACCCGACTCAGGTGAGAGGATGAGAGACAGAGACAGTACAGACTTACATAATGAACAAAATGGCGGCCCATCTGTTCAAATCAATCACTGTTCCTTGATAGAAACTTGTTACAGTGACTAGAAAATTGTAAAATACAAGTACAGTTTGTAAAACGCATATATAGCATCAGTCCATCAATCATCAGAAAATTAAAAAAAAGGAGAGAGACTGGTTTTGCATCAGAAACCAAAACTAAAGGGTCACCTCCTCCTTCCGTCCCTCACTACACACGGACTATCTCCATTAATGCTCAAGTTTCTTTTCAGTACTCACTGTATCTATCTTTCTACATATAAAATCTAAGAAGTATACGATACTAAAAAGAAAATGAGAGGACCTTGACGTCCTTTTCTGGCCTGACCCTCCCTCCTACAGCTGTTATCCCATAGATGCGCTTCGTATCTTCCTGTCCATCTGTGTCTGCATTAACATTGCCCATGTTAAAACAGAAAAAGAAAAAGTTAGAAATGATCCATTTAAACCGAGACTAATAAGAGTATTACCTAGAGAAGGTTTAATATTTTATACAGAATACGAATCATTTATGACAATCTCAGTGTTAAAACGACACAAAACACGACACAGATGAATGGAACAAGGAGTTTGAACACGTTCGACGTACCTAGTAACACCTCTGTAAATCGAAGTTCGCTGACCGAAGGTATCAGCTACCTTTTTAGCAGAATCAGACTCGACGGACATAATAACCTTATCTGTTGAAGAGCCGCCGCCGCCACCACCCTGATGATTCACTCCCAGTGACAAAACGTTGTTTGCGCCTCCACAGTTAGAGAAACCCAACTCGTTCCCAGCCGACTCTATCGAGTGACCGACAAACTCACCGCCTCCAAGTTGAGTCCGAGGTATTGAGGCTGAGTCATCAACCTCCGAGCCTGAGTTCGTCGAAAAGGTTTGGAAACCAGCAATCGTTTTGAGATCCTGCTGGTCGTTGAAGTAAGTGGCTGAGCCATGGTCGTAGATATGAGTCAGAGACGAGTCCTGAGTCTCGGTTTGGCTGTTATCAGAATACCGAACCATTGATGTCGACGAATCTCCGAGAAAATCTTCGAGTTTTGGTGCGTGTGAGTGATGTGGTTCTGGGTCGATAGGGCTAGTGAGGATAAAGTTCTCAGCCATTGTCGTCACCGTTTGGGCTTCTTTGGGGTTTGCCCATACTGTATATAACAAGCATAAGCAAGTTAAATCAGCAACTTGAACAAGTTAAAGATTGAACCTTTTTTCCTCTACTGATCAACAAAACCTTTCAAGAACTTCCGAGTTTTCAAGGTTAGATTCTAGTTTCATGGATATGGATGAAAAATATTTGAAGGTGCAAGTGCAACTCAGAGCCAACATCTGAACTAATATGCTTGTTATTTTTCCTCTATTTTCTTCCACCCTAACTTTACCGATAAAGCAGACAGCTCGGAAATCTGTTGGTTTGCTCATGTTTCAGAAAATACTCCAGTCGATATTAAACACAGAAAACTTGCTGATAAATTTGATATCCAAAGTCGGATTCGAGACACTGAAACTTCATTTCATTGCCCAAATAATCATGAGGAACATAAAATATCTCTTTCAGATACAGAAAGAACAGATATATCAGTGCGGTCAGACATTTTCTCAGCAACCACACATTCGAATACTAACTAAAGCACAAGAGATAGAGAGAGAAGGAAGAAAATGTGCAGCTTTACCATTAGCATAGAAATTATCGATCAAGTAGTGAGGAGAGGCAGTGGAAGAGCCATCATAAGACATGAACTGAGATTCAGATGACCTCAACATCTCCATTGGAGAGAGTGAAAACGAGAGCCAGTTTGTCGCTGGAGCCATTATTTCCTTTTCTTTATTTTTCTTTTTGCCTTTTCTACGAAAATAGCTGAAGAAGAACCAAACAAAAACCAACCCACATTAAAAAAAAAAAATTATTTTCTGAAGAAACAAACAAAAACCTGAAGCTAGAAACAACCCTCCAAAGAGGACCTCAACAGCCTTCACCCCAGTAAGAACCCAAAAAAAGAAAAAAACCGAAATTTTACCTTAAACCGTTACTCAAAAACTCCTCATTTCCAGACAAGTCCCCGTGTAACGACACGCACGAAGCTAACTTTTTTTTCCCAGAAAACCAAACAAACAACGAAGAGAACACACAACCAAATACTACTTCCAAGTATCAGCCCCTGTTTCCTCCAAGTACAGTCGTAGTTTTCTGCGTTTTGAACAAAAAGACTTAAACTAGAGGTTACTTAGACTGGAACTTACAGATACACCAATGCATGCAAACCCCATCTGGGATTTGAGCTCAAAACAACAATAGACTAGTAATCTCCCTTCCAGCTCACACAACTAAGCGGAAGAAGCAATCTTAGACAGAGAGAGGAATGTACTTATACTTCTTTGAGAGTCAAGAGAGAGACAGAGGGTGATTAAAGAAAGTAGGTGTAAGTATATAATGGAAGAGTTAAACGGTTTCAGCTGTCTTACCGGCGTAAAAACAGAGAGCTTTTTTTTTTTTAACCTTATTTAAAAAATAATGTTATGATTTTAACTATTTTTTATAAATTTTGTCTCTCTCTTTTTTTTTTTATTTTAAGGTCTTAGGTAAGAGAGGTTTAAGAAAATTTGTCTGAAACAAGGTCGCGAAAGATCCGGAAAATGAAGAATTTGAGTTAGGGTAAGACTTCGGAGGGTGAAATTACCAAAATGGGCTTGCCGTTTTGGTGGGATAGTCCTATCGTTTTCGGTTTTTTGTCTTGTTATTCTCTGTCTCGCACACTTGTCTTTCATGCAGCCTTCCACTTTTCACTGCCAATTCATTTCTAATTTTATTTGATTGTCTTCCATAATGGCTTAAAAGTTTAACATGTTCGTTTTGACTAAAATTGACGAATTTAAAAAATAATTAAAAAATATTCTTTTTATTTATGAAAATTATAAATTTTAATTAAAAATTATATTATAAATTAAAAATTAGTTATTTTATTTTAGTTTATAAAATTTATTAAATTATTAAATTTTACTAATTAATTGATTTTTTTTTTGTATTAATGAAAAAGAACGAGACCGATTACAGAACAAAACGAGGGAAACAAATCCCCGATTAATTCTCTAGGAGGAGCTTGTGGCACTCTATAGGTGTAGTATCAAAATAAATGACTCTAACATCAAAATGTGCTGCAGAGGTAGCCAGCCAATCAGCACATCTATTACTTTTGCGGAAGATTTTTAACAACAAAAATTATTAAAGTAAATCATACCAAAAATTAAAAACCAAACAAAAAATTTTATCTATTCAATGTTTTCAATATTAAATCAGTCAAACTGAATAAATACAAGTTTGGTAGTGTCTTAAGAAATTAATAATAGTAAATAATAAATGTGGGGAGTGTTTCTTTTTATCCACTTTTGGATTTGGGGATAATTAATGGATGCTTTTGTTGGAGAGTCAAAATTATTTTATTTATGCTTTCTAATTAATGCTGGATTTGGTTTTACTTAAAGTGGAAAATTATGGTTAAACATGACATAAATTTGGCATTTTAATCTGTCCTCTTCCTTGTGTTTATTTAATGATTTAAACATCTTTAATACCATGAAAATAGCAATTCATGCTTTGTTGTTGCAAGTATTGTTATTTAAGCCAACAAAAAAAACCAGGCAAGCTTTGGTATTTTTAATAAATTTTATAATTGCATAAATGTTGAAATTTTTAATCTTAAATTTGAGTTAAAATCGATTATTATATATATTGAATTTTTTAAATTCGAGTTAAAATCGATTATTATATATATTCTTTGAGATCTTTCATTTCTTCAAACGAAACGAATAGAGATAGAATCAGAGCGCTTCCTTGACTGTGTTTTAAGATATTCCTCAATGCCTCGGCTAAAGTAAGAAGGAGATGAAAAATCATCTGCTTCCAGAAAAAATCGAAGAATTTCTTAAAAATCCTACAAGATTAATTAATTCTTTTTTCTTTGACAGACGGCCAGAACTTCATCTGATTCGAATCCCACTGAGAGGTCCACTAGAGATCATGAATTGTTGAAGAAAGAACAAGATGTTTCTTTTGTCCCTTCCAGGCGATCAGAAAATAAAGAAATAGTTGATGTATTCAAGATAATTACGTATTTACAAAATATCGTCTCAATTCATCATATTTCATCAGATCCACTATATATATATGTGTATGTATGTGTATATGTAAATATGAAAAGGATAGAACTAATGTCATATTTTAGTCGATTGACCTTTTTTACAACGATTAAAATACTCGAGTTTGGTTAAATCGTAAAAATTTTAAATTGTCAAACCTTTCGATTTGGTTTTTTATTTTTCGGTTTGATTTATTTATTTTAATAACCATTGTTGTTATAAATTAATCAACGATAAAATTTTATAAAATAATAACTTTTTATAAATTAAAATAAATCAATTAATTTTCATTTAACAATTTCTTTTTTCAATTAAGCTTTAAATTTTTCGATAGATAAAAAGAATTTCTTTAATTATATTTCAAATTATATATTTTGTTTCAATTTTTAGTCAATTTTATGATGATATAACATAAATAGAATATTTTAAACCGTAAATTTATTGACTCACCAATTTAATTTCTAACCTTTTTTAAAACGTTGCTTTTTTTAAAATATCCAATCCCGAGCTATTTAAGCCACACCAAAGCTTTGGGATAGTTATTAATTACTTTTTAATTATTTTCTTAAGTAGAGTTTATTTTCCTTATTGCATTTGATAGATTTTGAAGGATAATCTTAAAGATATGTGTTTATAATAAAATGATTTGTGCCTGAGAGATACAAGCATCCAAGATAGTCATGTCATCTTTGTGTTTATGACATTGCATGTTCCTTCAATATGAATAAGATCTTATTAAGTTCATGATAATTCTTCTCATGTAATTTTGACTTAAGGCGATGATATTTGAAGTTTAAATAAGGTAATGATATTTGAAGTTTCATGTTTGATATTACTATTATATAAAAAAAATTCGACTTTGTGAATTCAATAATTCCTTACTTCAAAAGTATTGCACACTCATCTTGTGCAAGCTTTAGATCATCGGAATTCATCCCTAGATATGTAACTTTTGTAAGATTGATATTCTCGTTTTTTTTACACATATTCATGTTAGAGCCTTACGACTTATTCTTATAGCTCCAATATAAAAATGTGTACAATTTTGCTCCCTCTATACATTAGGGTCTTAATGATTTTTAAAACATTAGGGTCGATTATGTAGTTTATTATAAACATTAAAGTTTAAAATACGTAATTATTTTTTAATATTAATACTTACTTTTAACCGTTGGTGAAAAGTTAAAAGGCATGAATGGGTCTTAGCTTTCTTTACTTACAAAGTAGATATTATAATATTATAATTTTACAGCTTTACCAAAACCAGGAGAGGCTAAGACAAGTGCGAGACCAGAGAGCGAGAATAACGGGAACAGTAAGGCCGATGGTCAGGAATTTGAACACTTAACACAACCCCCCGCTTTTAGTGCTTTCTTTTGGCTGCTTTTGTCTCAAAGCAATCACCTGCTACCGCCTACCTACCTATACCCCTTTCTAACCAGTAACCATACCCCCTCTCTCTCTCTCTCTCTCTATACCTCTTTTTTTACTATAATTTTTCTTCTTCTTTCTCATAGCGTCACAAAACCCTAACCCTAGATTTTCTATTATCTGGGTTTACTGTTTTATTTGTATTTTTCTTTATTTTTTCTTACATTTTTTAAGAATAGAAAATATACCTTTTTAAGAGAATAAAATATACTAATAAAAGAAAAGTTTCAATACAAAAGGAGATCAAATGAATCACTCAAAAAATATATTAAAAAAAAGCTGCAAGAAGCTCTCAAATACAATAAAAATAATATTTTTTAATACAAGGGAAAATCTAAATACAATAATCTAACTCTCGCAAAATTCTGTGGTACTCAATTCACTCTCGCAAAACTCTACGATACTCAATTTTTTGCTTATCCCGTTGGATGAGATCCTGGACTGGCAAATGAGATTTCTGAAAAATATGGAACCTTGGACAAGTCCTAACTGTTACTATTGCCAGATGGTCCGCGCACTAGTTTTCCTCCCGATGTACGTGTTGAATTCTCACCTCCCAATCGCATTAAAGCAATCCACATATACTGCCAATAAAAAGTTATTTAAATTAGTCTTAATACTAGAAGCTGAAAGCAAGTTAATAACTTCTCAGACGTCCACTTCTAAATTAACCTTACGATAACTAAAATTTTAAGAGAGTGTGAGGTTCGAGTGGACGCTCCAAAACTCAGCTATTATAGGTGAGTTGCTACCGATATAATTAGGAAGTTTTCAGATACATCGCTAAAGATTAAGTATCTGAAAATGAGACTCGAAATTTAGAAGACGAGAATGAATAAACTTAATGATATCCTTGATAATGTCCTAAGACCATCGGTGTCGTTATAATAATTAATAAATTAGAAATTAGTTTAAAATTATACTCTGTTTCGAAAAGAAAATTATTAAAGTTGTTTGTAAACTATCAAAATCAGAGCAGTACAATGTTGACGTAGTTTGTGTTTGTATGTTTCAGAAATGGGTCCCTGCTGATATTGCATGCGACGTCGCCTTCTTGTTTAAAACATGTTTTAATATAAATTTTATGTATTAAAGTGATTTTTAATAAATAACTTTAATTTTAAGCAAGATAAATAATTAAGAATATATAGAAACTTATAAATATTAATTAAATTAATATTATTGCTTATTAACAATAAATAAAAGAATTATTATAATTTAAGTATTTAACCTAAAGTTTTAAATATACAACACTTACCTTACTGGAATTTAACTTTAGGTTTTTTTCTTAATTAGTTGTATTATTACAATAATAATAATAATTATTATTTAAACATTTATTTATTTACGAGGATTATTCGAAAATAGTTTTTTTATTATTTAAGGATAAAATTACGTATTATTAGACCTCTTCATTAGAGCTAAATTTATAGTGAGTTGTTGAGCCAATACAATTAAAGTTAATTTTCTATTTAAATTTAATGGTTAGGCAAGTTCGGCCATTGTGGTATATATGTAAATGCAACAAAGATAGGATAGGCATATATATGAACAAGTTGCAACAACAACTTCGGCTGACTTAGCATTGCGTCCGCTTTAACGGCATCTGACATCAATCTTGTTAATGCCTAGCCACTTATTTTGACTTCTGTAATGTCTTCAAAAACTAAAAAAAAAAACAAAAGGGAAAAAAAATTTACACAATTATATTTATTTTTGCTCATCTAAAAACATAAATATGGATAATAACAAACACTTTTCTGCTGTTTAATTTATTCTTAAACATTTTTCTACGACGCAATATTAAAAAAGAGAGTATAATTTTCATATTAATATTTTTATCAACTATTTATTAATTATAATTATCATTGATTGAAAAATTATTTCAACCATAAAATTTTTGAACTGTTTAACTTTTCGGTTCAGTTTTTAACTTTTTAGTTCGATTAACTTTAATAATCCTTGTTGTTAAAAGCTGATTAGTTATTAATTAATCAGTCATTTTTTATAAATTAATAAATTTTTATAAACTAAAATAAATCAACTAATTTTAATTTAATAATATATTTTTTAAATAAAACTTCAAATTCTTTGATAATCAAGAACGATCTCTTTTAATTATATTTCAAAATTTTTAATTTTATTTAAAATTTAGTCAATTTTTTGGCAGTCTAATACGGGTTGAATCTTAAACTTTTTGAGTTATTGATTCAACTTTTGGTACGATAGTTATTACCATTTATATATTTATTTTAATTCAATCAAAATTTGAATTACACCTAATTAAATTCAAAAAAAAATTTAAAATTAATCTAAATCATTGTCATCCTTCGGTGTAATTATTACCGTTAAGTAGATATCCATCCGTCCAAATCATCGTTCTTATCTTTGGCTTTGTGAATGTTCTCCTCTATCTCTTTTAAGTCTTTTTTAATCCAAAGTTTCATAAAAAGAATGCTTAAAAAGTACACGGCTCGTGACAATCACTGCTTTGACTGTTGACCAAAAGGGCACGTGCGCAGCATCTACCGCATCTTATTAACAAAATCCGGTTCCCTCGGTGATTTCGGTGACGCACGTGCATTCTCTGTCCCCTACTCCCCCTCTCCCCAAATTCATCTCTTTAATGCTTCGTCGCTTCCCTCTCTCTCATACATGTACATATACACTTAAATAATCAATATGTCATTTAAAGTCTCAACTCTTGTAGATTTTATTATTATTGAATTTAAATGCCTTTTTTCTTTTTCTTTTTTAATAATCATGCTAAATTTTATTTTATTTACATTAAAATGTTTAATAACATTATTAATTAATATTTAATTTTAAGATTTACCTTAGTACTTTTTTACAAATAAAGAGATGATATATTTCGTTATATTTTAGTTTTAAAATATATTTTATTTTAAAAGCTGAGTTATATTTTATTTTTATTTATATATTTATTGTAATTTTATTTACATAATTATTTACAATGCCAGTTTTACTTATTTATTCTTTAGCCTGCATCATTCTTTTATTGTCACATCTATATATCGGTCTATCGGAAACAACCAATTTACTATGTAAAGGTAAGGTTGTATACTATCAGACCTCCCCAAACCTCGTTTTATTGTGAAATTTCAAATTGAGTGTGATGATGACGACGACGACGACGACGTCTTAATTAAAGTAACAAGCAATATAACAACAATCCAGTAAAAATCTTGTTTATATCTAGAGAGATTCAATAATACACAACCTTATCCCTAACTAATAAAAAGACCGTTTTCAAATAATCTTAATCAAAGTATGTATTCATGTCATTAATTAGTTACACATTATGTTTAATGCTTTTGGACATTTTTTCAAAAGCTCACCATTATAGATAATTATGCAACCTAGCAATGCGCAAAGTGTTAGACTAATTTTTTATTGTTGATTTTTAAATTATCTTTTTTACATTAATTATACTTAACTCTTTCATTATATATTATTTAAGAAGGAACATAAATATTCATATTATTGATTTTTAGAGTTACCCTTACGAGATAACAACACATTATTAATCTATTGCACATTGTACTTTTAAAAGCTATTTGCTTGTTGATTTGACCATCATTGTATACAATAATGTAACTTAGCATTACCTAAAGTGTTAGAATAATAGTTTTATGGGTCAAATAATTATAAAGAAGTATAAATTCTTGTAATCGCTAGATAATAAACAGCTGGCCATGGCTACACTCTTGTTATCCTTATTTTCTAAACCGTCAAAGTGAAGGAAGCATACTTGGTTCCTAAGAAATTTGTTGTCTCTTTTATGTTAAAAAATAGATTAATAAAACTAAGATCCTCATTAGTTTACTCATTCTCCACCTAGTTGATATACTTGGATGTAATATAATGTAATAGATAGTAGAATATTTTACAGGAATCCAAGTTTAACATCTCTGACTCCATTATCTTGAGATTTCATAAGAGTAACTCTTGGGTTTAGGAAGCCCAACACGTTCTTTGGGCTAATGAGAAAGAAGAAGAATAAGAAAGTATTGGGCTTAGGCGTTGATATGGAGAAGGAAAATTATAAAGGAATGGAGATGCGGGGAATCGAACCCCGTGCCTCTCGCATGCGAAGCGAGCGCTCTACCATATGAGCTACATCCCCATGACGAGAACTTCACGCTGCTGTTTCTATTAATATATTTGGATTCTGGGTTGAATTAGACCGTAGAACTTGAACATGAACTCAATTTAAAGTTTTATATTAAAAAAATTAACTTTGATCTAATCTATAATTTCTTAAAATTTTATGTTTATAACTAACTCAATATTTTTATAGGCCTCATTTTAAGCATAAACTCAAACCATTACAAAAGTTTTGCATTTAGGCCCAACCCATAAATTCATATTTTAAAAAATTTGTGAAATAAGCACATGAAATTATTTTGAGATAAAATATAATTTTGTAGCTATATATATATATATATATATATATATATAACAATAAATTTATAATTTTAATAAAATTTCAATAAAATAATATTATATGAAATTTAAAATTATATAAAATAAAATATTGATTACAGTACAATAATTATCAAATATTTATAAATGTTAGTTAAAACTGATTTTTAAAGGCCTTTTTAAATATAATTAAGATCTTAAATTTTAAATTCAAACTTTATTTTTAAAGCTCAAAGTCAAGCTCCTTAACCTTTGGATTTAATTCATGGATGTGTTCAGTCAATTTGTATTTATCAATTTGTAAGCATTAGGTGATATGGTGCTTTAAAAGGACCTAAGACTGAAAGCCCAGTAGCCAATGGCCTAATGCATGAAAAGTTAGTGTCTGTTTGGATGGATTTTTATACTTTTCTCCGCCATAATTTTTTTTAAAAAAAATGAGTATTTGACTGTAAAATAAAAAAGTACTTATTTAATAGATATGACTTTTTTAGTAGCCAAAATATAGCTTTTTAGGAAGCGCAAATTTGAAGCTTATCAAAAAAATACCTTTTCAAGTAGATATTTTAGATCAATTAATGAGTCTATTTTTTAGTCCATTTTGTTCTTATGTTTTACACATAATTTCCACAATACCCACGAAGTCATCTTCCCTTTTATTATGTATTTAACTATTTACTCAACTTGGAGATTTATTTTGAGATTTATATAATATTATTTGACTTTTTTATATGTTTTAATATTTATTTTCAATATTATTTTACTTATGTTATAATTTATATAAAACATTTGCTTACGTTTCATATGATTTAAAATTATATAAATAATATTTATATGCATAAATAATTTTTATTACAAAATAAAATATAGTTAAAATTAAAAGTGCTTTTTATTTTTATGTTGTTAAACAGTTTACTGTATGAAGTTTTTTTTAAAAATTCTTTTTAAAATAACGGCCAAACAATCAACCGACTTTTTAGGAAAGTTCTTCTTAAAAAAAATCTACAGACAAAAATTTTACTGATAAAAACTCTACTGTATAAGCCCAAACCCCGCAGAAGCTATCTTTGTCCAAATAAATATTCCTTTCTTAATTTATTATTCCCTTTTAAATTGACTTGATTTCACTTTTTTTAATAAATAAATAACTATTTTAAAATAGAGTACCCTTAATTGGTTATAAAAAGTCGGACCGTTAATCAAATAAAACGACGTCTTTTAGTTAAATTGACTCCCTAAATCAACAAGCCTAACCTAGTCACTTTGGGTTGAACTCAACCTGTTTTATTTTTTAACATTTTCAAGCTAGCTCATGTTGCTTGGTCCTAGGCTGAACTCCGAAAATTTTAAGAAAAATATTATCCTTTTTTAATTTTAAATAAAAAAGAAAAAATGGGCTAGGCTCGATGAAGCCTGTGTCTCAGGCCGGTCAGGCTTCTGACATGCTGTAAGCCCAAGTATCCTTTCACAACAATTAGTGAACTAAGCGAAAAGCGGAGTCCAGTGCGAATTGGATTGTGGAGATGATGATTGATGAAGGCGCAAAAATCGTTAACTTGTCCGTAGATAGTTAGACACACTATCATACCCGTACCAAGGTTTTAAGATGCAGATTAATAATGGCGGAGCACAATCTGTGACTGGTAGATTCCATATCCTTATGATCAGATTTTAATTCATTATCATGTTCATGAAGATGAAGCATTTCAACAAGAAGAATACAAAAGCATTAGAATTAAACTTATGCAGTTGATACGTTAATACATCCAACCATATTTCAACCAGGAGGCACCAGAAAATTTCAACCGATTAATACAATTCAGCAGAAAATGGAAATTTCCCCAGAAACTTTGTCCTTCCGATTTGGTAATTATAACAACATATCCAACACAAGGACCACACATCAGAAAAGGAAACATAAAAGAGAGAAACAGAGAGGAGGTGATATAAACAAACCCTAATCAGCAACGGAGAACCTTACTGCTCCAAATATCTTGTTTTTAGATAGGACTCAAGAATCTCCATGACGGAGACGAATCGCTTCATTTCTTGAAGCCGGCGGCTGAGATCGGCTTCCCGAGCCCTTGCGCGCTCGAGTCTGGCCTCGGTCTGGGCTAGCCGGCCGCGAAGTTCTTCAACGACCAACGCGTTGCGGGTTATGGTGGTACGACGGTTTCTGGAGGGATCGGAGACTTGTTGGCCGTAACACATCCTTAGATTAACAAAGAGAAAAGAATGCTAGAGCTGCTGGTAATAGGTTCTATTATTTTACACCTTTCACCATACGACTTGTCGTTTCCAATTTTTATATAAAAATTGTATGATATTATTTTAATTAAAATAACTCCATTTTTATTTTAAAAATATTATATATATATATATATATATAAAGAATTTATAAATTCTTTTATGAGTTACTTAGAATGTATTTTAAGTATATAAGATTATTCCTTAAAAAAAAAAGGTATATAAGATTATTTGAAGAATTTAGTTTTTAACACTTAATTGAACTCTTGCTGAGTTGTAAAATTTAAGAAGGTACGATCATATCCAGTCTTATAATATATATTATAAATATTAATATATTATGTGAAAATAAAAATATAATGCGAAAATATGAATTTCTATAAAATAGAAAGAATTATTAATATTTTCAAATTATTGTAATAGCTTGATTAAAACTTGCAGAAGAAGCTTCACGAGGGTGCGAGGGCACTAAAAGAAGAATAAAAAGAGGCCACAGGACACACACTGTGATCGGACACCCCTCGCCACCATGGCAGAGCCGATGCAGTCGACGGATTTCGACCTCATCTTCTCGCACCGGCACTCCCGTATTCCAGAAGACACCGTATTCTACACTATCTTCCCGGACTCCGCCGTCTCCTATTCCTCTTCTTCCTCATCATCCTCCGCCGCTGCCTCCGTCGCTTCCCTACACCTCCAAATTCTGGATTTCCTCACTCCTCTGACTTCCTCTTACATCTGGCAACACGAGCCCTTCTCGCTCTCCATTTCCACCTCCGCGTGTGTATGTACCGCCAAGTCTTCTCCTCTCCCTCACCTCCACGGAAAGCTTCGGTTTGGCGATAATATAGAGGACGAGTGGTTTGTTGTTTTTTTACTGTTCGAAGTGTCGCGTCACTTCCCTTCTCTTGCCGCCCGGATTTGGGACAACGATGGTGATTTTCTCCTCATTGAAGCTGCTTTCCACCTTCCGTATTGGCTCAACCCCGATACCAGCCAAAATCGCGTCTTTGTTCGTCGAGGTGAGGTTCATATTGTTCCTAGGGATCGCTTGCCAAAGCCTAGCCTTGTTGATTCCTTGAAGTTTCTGATTAATTACGAAAGCGAATCGCGAGCCTCTGAGGCTGTTCAAGAAGCAATTAAGCTCAGGATTGGGGATTTTCCTGAAAGAGCCAAGCGAAATATGCATTTCGTTAGGGTTAGGCTTCCGGTGTCTGTGGCTCAGGTTCTAAAGCACGAGCCTTGCTTCATTTCTTTAGCTGTGGAAGGCTTTTACGATAGGGATATTGATTCTATGAAGTATGCGGCCAAAATGGAGCGGTTTTTGAGGAAAGGGAAGGAGGAGGACTTGGTTTGCGTGGGGGTGAAGATGTCGAGGGCTATGTATGCTCAGCTTATGCAGCAGAAATTTCAGGCTCCCAAGTGCTATCCAATGCCCTCTAGAGGCGATGGGGTGAGTGAGTATTTGGAGGCTGAATTGGGCATGAAGATAGCTTGCGGGTTCGAGATGATGTATCAGCAAAAGAAAAAGGAAGGTGTAGAAGGAAAGGGAAGTACTTGGGTCAACTATAAGGAGAGTTTGGAGAGAAATGGCTACTTTGAAGGACTGTTACCTGGTTCAGAGCAGTACAACAGGAGGATGGAGAATGCTGAGGAGTATTACCGCAAAAGTGTTTTGTTTTCGAGGACAAGGTACTTATCTTCTTGTTTAGGATTAAGTTGCTGCTTTTTCTTGTTAGACGGTAGCCAGAATGTTAAAGTTATCTGGGATAGAGTAGAGAAGTTTTTAGATTTGGTCTGCTTTTAAATCATACAAAGCTGTTTTCCTGTAGACGTTTTGTGATGGATGTCATGATTTGACTAGGCTGCTAGGATTCTTATTGTTTTGGAGTATGTGATCAGATTTTATGTGGTCTTGCAGTGACATGCTGAGTGCTCCTGTTAGACGGATTGATGAGATTCTTGCTTTGCCATACTCAGTTGAGGACTTCAGAGATAATGAGGTTCCTCCTTCTGATGATGATTCTTGGCTCTACCATGGAGAGGCTGAATTGAATTCTGCTCTTCAGGAGAAACAAAAGGAATTGGAACTTTATAATGCAAAACATAAAAGGTGTCAGAAAACTAAAGTAACGCAAGATGCTGGACCTTCTTCATCAAGCAGCAAAAATCTTGATGATTTTGATTTTGGTCATGTAGCA
>JAOQMQ010000194.1:24252052-24266913 GCA_027563845.1 Erythroxylum subrotundum
CCTCTCATGGTTCCACCTGTTTGTCGGTGGTCTATAACCAGTAAGAATTCTCGGTTTTTTTTCTCTGTTAATCGTCAGTGGACCAATTCTTTCTAACCCCTTTTGTAAGTTTTCCATGTTAATGCTATATGTTTGTGTGTGTTGATTGTCTCCTTTTTTTCTTTTTGCTTCTTGGAATAAGAGAGAAAGAAGATGGTGTCTGGGACTTCTGAATCGTTGAAAGCCGAGCTTCCTGTGGAACAAGGTCAGTTGTTCCTGAATGGAGATGTTAAGACTGGTCTGGTTCTCGTAGACGTTGTTAATGGCTTCTGCACTGTTGGAGCCGGAAATTTGGTGAGTCTGTTGGACTTTTGTTGTCTGGTTTTTTGTCGTTTGTTTTGTAAAATGGTTGTTGTAAAGTTTTGTGCTTTTGTTGGTTATATCGATGTCAGGCTCCGAAACAGCCCGACAAGCAAATAGCCGAAATGGTGGAAGAATCCGTGAGGCTTGCAAGAGCTTTCTGTAAGAACAAATGGCCTGTTTTCGCGTTCCTTGATTCACATCATCCTGATATACCAGAGCATCCATACCCTCCTCACTGTATTATTGGAACTGATGAAGCTAGATTGGTTCCAGGTGATCTCCTAGTCCCTTGTGTTGTTTCTGTTCTTGTTGACTTGTTTGTTTGAACTGTTCTATTTAGATTTCTATTATGTAAAGGAAAATTATGACGATTTGCTCAAAAGAATTTTGTGGTGGCTTGAGTGCTCGTCTGGGTTTCTATGGCTCTTATGTGTTGATTTATGTTTATGGTCTCTGCAGCCTTGGAATGGTTGGAGAATGAACCAAACGCCACGCTTAGGCGCAAAGATTGTATTGATGGTTTTGTTGGCTGTATTGAGAAAGATGGTTCCAATGTTTTTGTGGACTGGGTTAAGAACAATCAGATTAACACTGTAAGCTTTTTTTTGTCTTCCCTTTTCTTTAATTTCTTGTTGAAGAACAATGAGTTATCATCTGTAAATTAAAATCAAAGTGACTATGAAGTATGAACACATACTTGTCTGTGTAGCTACTGGTGACTGGGATATGCACAGATTTATGCGTCCTGGATTTTGTTTCTTCAACACTTTCTGCAAGAAATCGCCGTCTGCTTGCTCCTCTAGAGGATGTCATTGTCTACTCTCGTGGCTGTGCAACCTTTGACCTTCCAGTTCATGTTGCTAAAGCCGTCAAAGGCGTAATAGCACATCCACAGGTAATTGAAACACAACTTTTGCTCAATTCTTCTATTCTGCGAGGGGATTGAGATCTGTGAACTTAAATCTAGAATTTTAGGGCCTGTAATTTTTGATGGCTGCAAGTAGTGCCTCTGAAGCTTCCATTTTCTGCATTCTTGAAGTTGAAATGAATCAGAAGATTGGGATAAAATAAAATGTGTGATTCTTTAATTTTCTGCGTACAAGTTCTGCCTTTTTCTTTTCTTGTCTCTATGTGTCTGCACACTTTTTGATAAACCAAAACTCTTAAGTAATTCATACAAGTTCAGTCTATTCCTTCCCGTGTGTGCTGAATTTGTAGTTTTCCTTGATTATTGCAGATTTTGGCTTTGTTTTGATGAATTAGGAAGTAAGCAAGAAATTACTTGTTTCTTTATCTCCAATCCACACAGTGGATTAACATATAAAACGAGGCTCTTCTATTGAATAACTTGAGTTGGAGACCAGTGTGTTTGAGGACTAGATTGTGATCCTAGAGTTTTGTGGACTTTTATGAATTGGTGAGCACTGGATAGCTAATCAAAACAGTGATGTTGCTTAATCAGAAACGGAATGCTGACTGTGTTGAATCGTTTCTAGGAGGTAATAAATCAAATGATTAAACTGAGCCAGAGAGGTGCCTTTTTTTTCCCTCCATCATTAGTCCTGTAAAGGGGGAAATGGGACACAGTTCGAGATTTCCTTAAAAGGGGGTTTCTGTTTACTGTTCGAGACCAATATCTCCTTCTCCTCTTGATCATATTGTCCATTGATGTACCTATCTAATTCATTAGTAATAATTGTTTTTGGTGAACTTTGAACTTGGGGCCATCTTTAGTTGGTTTGCCGTCACTTGCTTACCTGATTGCACAGTATCCACTTATTGAACTTAATATTTCTTGGATAAGTTATTACCTTTCCAAAGCAAAGGCAATACATGAGATTATGGGTTGTTTACTTCATGGCAGGAGTTGACACATCACGTAGGCCTTTACATGGCTCAAGGAAGGGGAGCCAAGATTGTATCGGAGGTATCCTTTAGTGCACAGCCATTACCATGATCTTATCTTAGCACATACCCTGACTACTGGCAAACCAGGCTTTACGACAGATATAAAGATACTGTAATGTGCATTAGATAGTTTTTGTACACATTGGTTTTCCTGAAGTGGTGAAGCTGAGGAAGTTTCATATCTGAAACTGTTATGGCATAGTAGGCTTGTACATAAAATTTGCTTATTACCCTTTGTTTGTTGTCATCCATTGCAGTAAATAAATGACTAATGTACTCTTCTGTGCTCTCCATACTTGCTATTGGTGCTTGATCTTATCTTGCATTTAGTCTCAATTATCTAAAAACACATTACAGCCTGTTGAAAACTGGGGACCTGAAATGTTCCCTAATTCTATGCATTTGCAAGTTCAGGGATTCAAAGTTCTTCATCCTCTGCATCGTCATTTCCAACCACTTTCTGGTCTTGACAGTCTTGAGTTGCAAGCTTGTTCTGTTCTTTTAGCTTGCTGAAGTTAGTAAGCTCTTAGTGCTTCTGTGTTAGCGTTGTTTCAAAGGACCAAAGCGTTCCAAGAATCCCACCAGAAAATGTTCTCCATGTTTTATGCTTCAATGAACTTTTTTCTACTAAAAACTGTTTGAAGCTATTGTTTAATAATCTAAACTACATGAGTTCTAATTTCTTTGTTTGTGTTGTTGAACTTATTTCATAAATTATCATAGGTAATTTCAGAGCTAATTAGAGCTAACATAAAGTCTTCAAATCAAGTAGATCTTACTGGGAGGAAGAAACTAAATAACAGGACATCAAAAAACAATTCATTGCATGCACAAAACCTTGGAAAGATGAAAGGAAAAAAGAAATTCTTTTGTAGTTTAGGTTTACAGCAAAACGAAAACCTTGCATATAGTGTTGGCCTACTAAACGTAAATAGATATTCTAGAAAACCAAAATCAAGTGATGCAAGACAGGTGCATGAACCATAAAATGAAAAAAAAAAACTTATACAGATGGCTTGAAGTACTTCTTGCCATTCTCTGGAAAAAGATAATATGTACCCTGTCCAACATCAGAAGAGAACAAGAAGCTGTATATACCTTGTTCCATATCAGGAGAGAAACAAGAAGCTTTAAGTAGATTGTAAGTAACAAAAGTGGAGATAATGAACCAAGAAGGATTAAGTTATATAGGCCCTGATTTGAAACCATTGTATTTCTTTTGCAGCACTGGCTGCATACGGGAGAAGAGTGAATGTTTTTGCTTCTTTGGTCCAAAGATAAAAGACTGCAAAGGGACTCGAGACCGACTGTCTGAATGTTGCAGGTGGGTGGGTCGATTGCCCCTTGGTCCTGAAAGCTTAAGTTCTTCATTCATCTTTGTCAGAGTTTTATCAACATCGAGTTGGAGCGCCGTTATATGATCTAACCCTGCCTGCAATTCATCTGCAACCTTGTTATTCTCTTGTTTCATGTTTAAAACCTCACCTTGGAACTTTGCAGCCTGATGGGTTTTAAACTTAAAATCGCCAACTTCAGCACTTTCCTTTAAAGCAGATGTTATCTCTTCTTGAATGTCACATAAGGATGAGAATCTACTGTTCAATTCATTTTTAAGCTGTCCACTTTTCTCTAACCAGACTGTGAGTTCAGCACTTATTTCTCCGAGGTGTTTGTATATTGGCTTTGCATCTGACTTGATAGAGTATCTTCCAGCACTACTTCCCTCTTGCTTCTTTCTCTTATCATCAAGCTTTGATCGCTCGGATTGTAAATCTTTGACTTCAATGTCAAATTTCTGTATCTGGTGGAATGTTGCACTAAACCTTAACCAGAAATCCAAGTTCTCCTCTAGAACTTCATCGATGCGTGACCTGAATCTTTGTTCAATCTCAGATGGACCTTCTGGCAGGTTCATCAGCATTGCCTCGATAGCATCTCTCTCTTCTGCTATAGGTTCTGTCTCTGTTGGTTTCTCAGATTCATAAGGCTCTCCAATACCTGCTTGAAGAAGGCTGAGCTTCTGACGTAAGTACTCAATCTGCTCATCCTTCTTTGCATTAGCAGTCTTTAGTTCTCTTAGCTGCAGTGTGCTATCAAAGCGACTATCTTCATTCTTCTGCTCTGCTTCGACAAGCTTCTTCTTGGCTTCCTTGTAATTGCGAAGTAAATTCGTGTACTCTGTCAGCAGAGCTTTCTCTCTATTTTCAATACCATTCATGAATAACTCCTTCCAATCTGGTTCATCATCTTTCCTTTTTATTTGTTCTTTAGTATCTTCCATCTCAGTTGATGAATGGAGTGGCTTGGCACTTTCTCCAAGCAAATCAACTTCAGCGGTACAGTTTTCTTTCTGTACAGAATCTGAAAGCCTGCCCTGAGTTTCCTTCAAACTTTTTTCATCAGGAAGGTCAACTTCCTGTTCATCAAATTTGTTCTCTACAAAAAAGAAAAAAAGAATTTCACGATCAGATCGCTCGTGCATATATACCAAGAAAAGAGAGAGAATAAGTCTTTATCTAAATTTTCTTTTCAGTATAACCAGATTTACCTGAAATTTTGAGCTCCTTTTCTGGCTTCACATTCTCCTGTTCCTCCTTGTCACTAAAAGCAATTTCAGCTTCTTGCATTTTGAACGCTTCCTGGGATCCAAAATTAGCTAAAGGACCTTCACTTGTTTTCAGCAATTCCTGCGATACATGCTTGACAGGAAGGTCTAGCCCTTTGGCTTCACTTTGGTGTTCAAGTTGAACTAAAGAGCCTGAAATCTGGGTCTCCGTTTCCAGCTTCACTTTCCCTGGCTCCTCAGAGTTGGAATTAGAAGCAAATGCTTGTTCTTGTTCTTTTTTATCTTCTTGTAATTCAATTTTAACTGGAGAACCTTCTTCTCCTTTAAACCTTTCTTGTCCTTTGCATTCTTCTTGGGATTCAAGTTGAGGTAAAGAATCTTGTTGTTTGGATCCTTCTTGAGATCCAAATTCAACTAGAGAGCCATTTTCCATTTGCTTTGTAGCGTCAAGCTCCTCATCTTGCTTCACATTTTTATTAGGGGGATGATCATGAGTACAGCGTGCCTCGGTTAATTGTGCTTGAAGGCTGTTATTCTGCTCTTGAAGACTCTGATTTAGGTCCTGAAGTCCATTCAACTTTTCCTCCATTTCTCTTATATTTATGCTCAATTCGTTTTTGCCATTTACTAATGTTGTCTTGTCATTTTCCAGGGTTGTAATCTGTGATTGAAGCTCATCTGTTTCTGTTCTCAATGTCTGTATATGAGCAGTTTGTGATGAAATTGCAGATTCCAAGCTAATCACCTTCTCAACAAGCTCATCAATCTTCTCTGCCATGTCTATCACGGTAAGAGGAGAATTAAGTCCATCAGACTGCTCCTTAATTTTCTCCTCCTGTGTTGCTTGTGTACTAACACTTGTTTCTTGGTCCGAACTTTTCAACTCTTCCGCTACTTCCACAGAGTCATCTTTGGCTTGTGGCTTCTCATGGTCAATGTTCTCACCATTTAAGAACACATCCCTGAGAGACTTCATCTGCTCTTGTGCATTCTTAATTCTTTCGGCTTCTGCAACCGCTTCTTCTGCAGATTTTTCTTGCCTCTCTCGCAACTGAGTCAACGTCTCTTCGCAGGATTTCAAGGCCGCTGATGCCATCAGTGTTCTAGCTTCATCATCTTCAATGACAATGCCTGCACCAAATTCATCTTGCAAGAGACACACCTTCTCTTGCACTTGTCTGATTTCCTCTTCGATTTCCCAGTACTTAGCTATCCCGCTTTCATAAGAACTCTTTACAAACTCTTTCTCCGTTTGCAAAGACAGAATTTCTTTCTGAAGCTTGTCGATCCGTTCAAGTCCTTCAGGTTTGCTCAAACCAGACTTAAACACAGGAAGGGATGGACTTGCTCCTTTCATTGACCTTTTAGGTTGCAATTTCTTTGCAGCTGATGTAATGGCGCCTTTCAAGTCCTTAGGAATCTTTGGGACCTTGGGAATGTTTCCTTTTGACACTTCTGGAGGCTTCTTTGAAGCTTTGGGTGGAGGTTCATCATCTTCTTCTTCCATGGCAAGCTGAACCTGTTCTGGAAAAACATAAGCAATGGTGTTGTTGGCATTTTGTAGCTCCGTCGATATGTGGTCGTAACGTTCAGCTAAGGCTCGATATGCGCGATAAGATTCTTCGACAAAGTTTATCAGCTCTGGCCTCTTCTTATAGTACATTTCAGCTCTCTTTGAAAAGGAGTCTCCATCCTCTTCTATGAGCTTAAGAGTGTAGTGAACTTTCTCTTCCATATCTGCAATTGCCATTCAGAAAGGTTAGCAGCTTAGCAACAGCAGAACACAATCAATTTAGCAAAACACAAGTAAATTTCAGTCTATTCTTCTGGTTATGAAGTTGCTGAACTTTGGTATCTTTCTTGTGCTTGTCTTATAGATATCAAATTCATGAACTAGACGTCAGAGAATTGTGAATCAAAACCGAAAGGCAAAATCATCTACAGAATTAAGATTTTCTGAACAAAGTTTTAAGATTTATATAAAAGACAAATCTTGATATCTGTCATTGTAATATGAAAATGGAAACACTCGTCAATTTTTTAGTTAAAAATCTAATTCACACCTAAATTTTTTTAAAAAGTTAAAAAAAATTATCTTTATTTATAATCTTACGTTAATATAACTTTTCAAAACAATATTAATATCATCTTAAATTTTAATATATAATATCTTAAATTTATATAAAAGAAAAATCTTACATTTTAACAACGTTTAATTCATATTAATTTTTAATAATTCAACCAAAAAATCTTGTTGATACGTGAAATTTGAAGAGGTTTAATAATACGCAGCTTTATCCCTAACTAATAGAGAGGTTGCTTCCAATTAAATAATCAATATACAACATCAACATTCAGTATAAATCCTGCTGGACGACAAGGTCTGAGAGAAGTCTAATAATACGCAGTCTTACCTCTAATTAGTAGAGAGACTATTTCCACATTATCCACGTAAATAATCATTTAAAAAATGAAATTTAGTTTTTTTAACAGTGGACAAAGCTGAAATTTGTGCCTTATTATATCGTTATTTTGCACAAAAAAATTAAGTAAATCTTTATTTTTTTGCTTTTGTATCATTTTTGCATCCTATTCATGAAATAACGACACCGTTTTAATAACGTTTTAAAGTGAAAAATAAAAGAAAAGAAAAAAGCTGAAAGAAGTAAAATGCACTTACCGTGAAGGTTTTGCTCGAGCCATTTGGATTGCTTTGTCCGGATATGGCTTGCCCACCACCATGAATAAGCATTACTTGCAGCTCTCTGCAACATCTTTTTGTCCTCCTCCTCCTCTCTCTTGTTCTCTCTTACCCTCCTCTTATGTAAGAGACATGCAGCTTTCTCGCTCTACACCACGAACGTGCTGCTTTGTTGACCAAACAAACATGCAACCCTCTCTTTCTCTTTACTTCAATAATGGATTACAAGACATGGAACCCAACTCTTGTCCTTTTTGTTTAAGAAAATTTAACCAAAAAAAAAAAAAAAAGACAGAACTCTCTTGATCATGTTATGTCTGTGTGTATGTAATATGTTTTTTGTTCTTTACTTTGTTTATGTTGGAAAACACTAATTATAGGATCATGGATGGGAGCAATTTTCGCCTGGATTTCGCTGTTTGGAATTTGGAAAAAACCCCATTTCTCTACTTTTTGGAATTCTTTTATAGACTAAAAAATTACCAAAAAAAGAGAAATGCAATAGGTTAATAAATTTAATATTGTCATAAGCAATGAAGACTATAATAACTTCACTAATCTGGCAAAGCTGGGATTTAAAATTTTGGTTTAAAATAAGAGATTTTACTAATGATTTATAAACTAGACTAGAAATAAAACTAATTAAACCATCATAAAATTGGTTAAAGATTAGAATAAAATCAAAAATTTTGAAAAATAATTACTCTCTACAAAATTTAAAGTTTAGTTAAAAAAGACTACTAAATAAAAATTAATTGATTTATTTAGTTTATATAACTAATTAGTTTATAAAAACTGATAGGTTAATTAATAAATTAATCGATTTTTATCAATAAAATTTATTAAACTAAACAAAATTGAAAAAATAAAAACTAAACTAAAAATTTGATAAATTCAAAATTTTACTATTAAATTGGTTTGATTCGATTTTTAAAACATTCAATTTCATGCTTGAGTTTTAAAACATTCGATTTCAAATTTAGTGTAGTGTTGACATGAGAAATGGTGATGGACCCTTGTTTTCTTGTTAGTAGGGCAGCAGGATCTGGCCGTGAATTAAGTATAAACTCGGGATTTCTTATACAATAATGATCTAAAATTCTTATTTATCCCTCGAATTATGTATTTATCAGTCCAAAAATTGAAGATATTAAAAATGATAATGTAAGATTGAATTTGAGACGTATACATGTGAGATCGTTTAAATTTGATTTGAGTGAGTTTTTTAAATTTTAAAGGTGATATATTTAAAATTAAAATAATATTATTGTATTTAAATCGATATAACTTTTTATTTGAATCAGACAATTAAAATCGGTATGAACTATTTTTTTAAATGTGTATTTAGTCAATTAAATGTCAATTAATTTTGAATTAATTAATGTTATCATTAAGAAGTAAATATCAATTAAATTGAGTTAATAATTTAATTTTAAATAATTAACAATGATTAAAAAACTTGAAACAGTTCAAATGAATCAACAGTAAAAATCTTATGCTGACTAACGTTTTGATTTGGTTTTTAATTCATTTGTTTGATTAACTTTAATAATTTTTATTGTTAAAATTTGATAATTTCATTAATTAACCAGTCTAATTTTTCAAATTAATTAATTTTTATAAACTAAAATGAACGAATTAATTTTTTTTAATAGTCTTATTTTTTTATATAAGCTTCAAATTCTTTGATTCAATTTTATTTAATCCTTAACTAATTTTATAACGATTCAATGTCAGTAAAACATTTTAATCATTAAATCTTTTGTTTTATAGATTTAACTTTTAGTCTAATTTTTAAAATGTTAATAATTGATGTATTATATAATTTATTCAACTATAACTTATAAATTATGTTACATTTATTTATGAATTATATTCAAACAAATCTCTACTTGAATTTGATCCGACCTTTTAAAGCATTATACTCCAAAAAATTAAGTCTAATTTAACTAAACATATTTTGAGTATAACAAATCATGTGAAATTATTCAGACTTAAATTAGCCTAATCTAAAATTAATAAATCAAATTAAATTTAACCGAACCTAGACTCGAGCAACTCGAGCTCAAACTCGAACCTCGAACTCGAACCTGACTCGTTACTAACGCTAGAAAAGTGACATCAAATTTTCAGCCAACAAATGCCTAACCCCACATCTACATGTGATCATTTGCAAACATATGACAAACTACTTGTGGTCCCATTCAGTCACACCACAAAACTAACCTCTTCTACACCATGAAATATCAACGTCTAGCCACCACCCTTCTTGTTCCTGCTTGCAAATAATTAAATGCCAAGTTAAACCAACTCATCACAACTCACATTCCCCTTTCATGGAATCCAGAGTTCACATCAACAACAGACCTAACCAAACTACTGTAAAGCACAGTTCTGAAGAAGAAGAAATGGCAGTAAATGACATCAGTATAGCATACACATTGTTCATATAATTCACCAATACAAACAGATCAACTCCATCCCTTCTTGGAATTTTCCTTCCGATCTTGTAGATCAGCTGTCTATTCATCAGATGATTACTGTCAATGCTTAACTCATTAAAGCTACACATTCATCTTTTTTTCCTTCCTGATCCTTTACCGTGTATGTATCTGTAAGAAGTGATCTCAGCATGCTTGATTTTGCTCCTTGAACTTGAAGGAATGCTTGTACCTTCTCAATTCAACACCAGAAGCTGATTCAGATGCAATTTTTTTCAATTTTTTTAATTTAATTTTCCGTATCCTCATTTCAGTTGTGTGTATCAGATCATATTCTTGAGACGCAGCATCAGGTCCAGTAAGAATCGTCCAAGACTATCAGCAATCGGCCGAAGGACTCAACTCTGAAGAGAAGAAAGCCACTCCATGCAGTTCTTTCCCTCTGATCAAAAGAAAAATTTGGAATAATGGCTCAGCAACTGAGGAATATTTGAAGGTAACAATTAAACACCTGAATCTGTCATACAACAGCATCAAACGGACCATGTAAGGCACCGATCAGGAGCTCAGATTAGCATACCAGATAGATAAAAATTGCAGATTCCCCAAAACAATAAAATAAACGAACAAGTTTTTCTTTTGGCACTAGAAAGCATTAGACACAAGTGCGGTAAAGCAGACCAAAATTAATTAGCTTGATAGTCACATCCGGCAGTAGCAACCGATGCCATATTGAGGATGAAACTGAAGTTATCCAGAAACCCTCCTTAAGTCTTCATGATTAACGACAAAGCTAATCTCTTTTGCACTAATTGAGAATATTTCTAAGTGCATCTGTAGGCCTCATACTTTGAAAAGACAGACAAGAAAATCACTTCTTGGACATGTTTTTAGGATAATTCAACCCACTGATGTAATCAACTTTGCACAAACACACCCGAATTAATAACAATTAAGAAAAAGAAAAATACTTGTAATCCAAAAGCACGAATCTTTCTAACTTACTCATAATTGTCACGAACAACTATTAGAAAACGGGTTTTCAGATATAAACTGTAGCAAATTAATCGTCTTAGTATGATTAGCTAGCATCCAGAACTAACCACAAAAACAGTTCAACAAACCCATACTGCTATAGAACATCAATGAGATCCAAAAAAAGAAAAAAGTACTTTAAACGATCATCACAATCATCACATGACATAACATCTAATTATTTCAAGATGAACACTTCAGATACAGTTAGAACAATAGTAAACAATACATAAAAGACAGGAAGGAGAAGCCTACAAAATAAACGTGACCACTTACCAGAAGAAAACTCATTTCGTAAACTGTTAATGGCAGTCAAAAGCTGGTTTTTTGAACCATCAACCAATTGTTTGCAACTAGGCCTGTAGCAGGGAACCAGCACTGCAAAACCATCATCATTCTCATTATCTCTCCTGAATTCAGGTCCGTGAGGCTCCACCCAGCCGATGGACCAATCCGGGTCATTAGATTCCGACTCTGGCAAGTAGACCCCACCATCTGATGACACCAAAACAATGTCACCTGATTTCTTATCAATCTTCCTTTGTTCCCTACTCTGTGATTTTCTCTTCACATTTTTGTATGAGGCTAAGCTTTTTCGAGGAAATTTGACACTATCAAGCTCTCTTGATCCAAATCCCAAATCAGTAGAAGAATTCAATGAAGACCCATTTGAGACAGATTCTTTCTCTTTGCTGCTCCACAGCCACCTTGAGAAACGATTTAAAGAAACGGCCATTTTCTCCTTCCCACAGTTCAAAAGAATCATAAATTTAGAAAAACAGCTCCTATCTACCGTAGCAGCTAGCGGATTAGGCAATGATGTGATTAACAAAACATTTGAAAAACATGTGAACTTCAAGAAAAGATATAAAATAAACTCTGAAAAAATCCCAAAGGAGTTTAAAGCACCATTAATGAGAGTCAGTAGTTGCGTCACCCAGAACCACCATCAACTAGAAAACTAAAGCCCCATAAAGATAGGAGCTTGACCTTCAAATAAACTCTATAAAGAAATGATTTTAGTCGCCCAATCTGATATCGTTGCAACACCCAGAAGAGAACTAAACGAAAAATCGTATCTTTTATCAGGTTTTTCAAAACAAAACTCAATCAAAGACCCAAAATTCTGTATCGCTAGCCAAAAATCGCGCGATTAATGATCCCAAAAGGGTCAAAAAGATTGATGCATGAAGCCAAAAACGTTCAGTGGAAAAGTCCCAAAACTTGAACTTAAAAAACCGAAGAAAACTTAAGAGACCAACAGATTGAAGTATCCAACAAAATAATTAGCCGAGACAAGTTCTCTCCCATTCGCAATATGACTCTATCTCTCTCTCCCTCCTGGTTTCTCTCTCTAGCCTCTCTCTACCGTGAAGCCATCTGATCAGACTGTAAGTCTGCTTCTTGATTTTATAAGTCCGTAGTTCCTGTTTCTATTATCTACTTAACTAATCCAGATGAATCTGACGGTCGATATTACCTTTCTGATCGATTTGACAAGATCGTGAGTGATAGTGATAACTGGCCGTTGATTTAGTGGAAAAGTGATCAAGTGATGCTGACAAAAAATGCTGACATGGCCGTTCGATTTCCGGTTAATATGTAGATTTGCTTCAAGTTAGTGACACTTGTAAACTTATTAAACTGAACTAACAGTATTAGGGAAGCAATAGGATACGGCCAGCTCTATCTTATTCTCTTCCTAGTTCCCAGTATAACCAAACTAAGATATGAAATTATCCACTTGAAAAGGGTATCTTTTAATGTTAATTTTTAAAATCTCAATGTTAAATTATTTGAATTTTTAGTTAAGTTTTAAATCTTTTTAAAAAATATCTCTATCCAAAATGTTTATTAAAATAAATATCTGAATTGATAAATATATTTTTTAAAATTTTGAAACTTAATTAAATTTTAAATAATTTAAAAAACTAATCTCTTTATCCAAAATATGTATTGTAATCGTTATCATAATTAATATTTGAACCAATAATAATTTCAAATTATTTGAAACTTAACTAAAATTTTAAAAGATTTGATACTAACATGATCATATTTTAAATTTTTAAAAATTTGAATTAATCATTTTTTAATAAATAAAGGATTAATTACTAAAAGAAGTCTAAACTTTCGTCAATTTTTAATTATAACCCGAATTTTAAAAAGTAACATTAAAATATCCAAACTTTTAAAATTTTTCAATTCTAGCTCAGACTTCAAAAAAGTGATAATAAAATATTCAAACTTTCAATTTTCTTCAATTTTAGCCCGATGTTATCTGTTGTTCTTTCGATGTCTTCAGCCTTTTAATTTTTATTTGTCCTTTTGACACTCCAAACTACTTTCGCATTACAACGTACTATATCAATAAGCTCTTCGTTTTTAGTTCGTTCTCCTGATGTCTTTAGTGTGAAGGCATCGGGGCTGCTAATCTGAAAATCGAAGGGTGAGGGCGTTGAGAGAATAAACTGAAAACGAAGGAAAAAACTGAAATCAAAGAGTAAGGTCATCGAGGCTATATAATCTGATTGGGGTCATTTTTAAACAATAACAACATTTTAATTATATGATTGAACGATGTCGTTTCATTAATCTTTATTTGTTGTGTTAATTTTGGCTCACATGTATTAATAGTTAAGGTTTCTGAAACACATGCAAGTCACGTCAGCAAACTTAACGAAAATACTAACGTCGGGTTAGAATTGAAATAAATTAAAAGTTTAAACATTTTATTGCTACTTTTTGAAGTTCGGCTATAATTGAAAAAAATTAAATGTTTGATCATTTTATTGCTACTTTTTAAAGTTCGGGTTATAATTGAAAAATTGAAGAAAGTGTGAGCTTTTTTTTTTATAATTAACCCATAAATAAACTAAACAAAGAGATTAAGTTAAATAATTAATTACCAAAATATTCTTTTATAAAACAAAATATTCTTTTATAATATCATATATTATATCATATAATATTATATATGACATTGAATTGATTGATTTACTTTAGTTTATAAAAATTTATTAATTAATAAGATTTAACTGATTAATTAATAAATTGATTTGAGCTTTTATCAACAAGAGCTATTACAACAAATCACATTAAATCGAATTGAAAATTAAAGAAAAATTAGATTGAACTTACCAAATTAGTTAGATTTTTTAATCATTAAGTATCACTTTTTATAACACTCATATAATGATTTCATTGAATAATTTATCGCAATGATTACTATATATTCTAAGGAGTCCACTTAATGCACACAAAAATAGCAATTAAAGTTATTAATTATTGTAAATGGTATCCTAAATGTGAGGTCAAGGCATTAGTGCCATGGAATATTATCATACAACAAAAGTGGCTTTTTCAAAACTGAGAGATATCAAACAATATCCAAGTTCTTTATGTTACTTTTCCTTTAAGTATTCTTTTGTATTTTTCATTCCCTACTTAATTTCTTCAATTCTGATTTCATATAACTTTTAAGGTAAAATTAGTCAATGCCCCGTTCAACCTGAAGTTGATAGGCTTGATTCAAGTTGATCGAACATCCAACCGAGTTAAAACTTTTTTTCTTAATTTTAAGCTTCCATCTAAGTTTCGAGCTCGGATTGTATTGTTCAATTCGACCTAAAATCTAAAATTTTTAAATGAAATGATGTTATTCTAGGTAAATGATATCATTTTTAATTTTTATATTTAATTTGGACCAAACTCATGCATAAACTCTCACTCAAATTAAGCTCTAATATTGAACATATTTTTTTTAAGTTGTGACCAACGCCATATTTACTTCTGATTGGTTGGTGAAAGTTAGAAAGAGATTTTATTCTTCCTCAATATTAGAGGTATGAGATTTTTGCAAGACAAATGT
>JAOQMQ010000194.1:24284602-24295816 GCA_027563845.1 Erythroxylum subrotundum
TTCGTAATCGATTTGCTTCGATTCGTTCGCTTCCGCCTTTCGCTCTGTGATTCGTTCCGCTGCTTTGCGTTGTTTTTCTCCTTATGATTTTCAATGTGGAATTGAAGTCCTTTACTTTGGTTATCCGATTTGTGTTTGGTGATTTGGGATTTTTCTATAAAAAAAAATTATTTGATCGTTTTCTTATGGTTTCGTGTAAAGAGTTGGGTTCCAGAAACGGGATCCAACATTTAAAAACTAAAAGAGCTTTGGAGACTAATGATCAACGTAAATAAAGAGAAGATATCGAAACTTTAGTGTAAGGATGGTACAAAAAATCCAGCATGACTAAACTCAACCTGAAATTAATGAGTTTGATTTAAATTGAAAACGTTTCAGGTTAGGCTCATATTATTTGAAATTAAGCTTTTTGATGTCAATGAGCTCAAATTGGCTTAATCTAAAGTCTAAATTTTTCACAAAATAACGTTATTTTAAAATTTTAAAAAATCTTTAAGTGTTTGATTGGGAATAGAGAAACATGTTCCTTATTATATGATAATTGGAGCAATATAGGCCTTACTTACAAGTCTCTACTTTTTTAGTAGGAATTCTTTAAATATGGTTTTTAGTAGGTATTTGGAATTCTATCTGATTACTTTGACATTTCAATAGAAGACATTTGAACTATGAAAATCTCTTAAAATGATTACAAGAAGATAAAGCAAGGTCAAAGGGTGATTGGACTGTGCTCCTCATTAGTTTTAGTACTTAAATATATAACATATGGAAGGAAAGAAATAATAGGTGCTTCAAGGGAGTTGAAAACCTCAAGCAAAAGATTCAGAACGAATGCATCTACTTGATTAGGGATAATAAAACTACTAGAATTTTCTAAGTTGGAATTGCTCTATCTTGTAAAATTTAAAATGAGTTAAGCTTCTTATCTCTTAAATTCTCTTTAGTGGTTTTTTTTAAAAAGGTAAAAGATCTATTGCTTAAAAAAATTTAATAGGTATATTGGGAACCCTTTGATTAGGCCATCAATCTAATAGCCCTTTTAGTACACTTTAACCCTCCTTCCTATCCAAAAACTAGACATTCAATGAATTACATCAGCTAGCTATAAGAGATAGTATTAGAGTCTCCAAAAGTTGACTAAATTGCTATTGCATTTGTCTACAATATTACAATTTATAAGTTTTTCCCTAATGCTAGCAATGGTGATCAATTGTAAAACCTCATTGTCCTTTTCCTTGCTCATAAATCTTTTACAATTCCTTCCTTCCATAGTTCCTAAAAGTAGTTAGCCATTACTAATATATATTATATGTGTGAATTATAATGTGTTTTTAAGGTGTCAGAGTCTATTTTTAGTGTCTTCTTATATGATAATCATCTTTTTAGGAATTATATTTATATTTTATTAGTTTTTTATATGTTTTGTTTAAGTTATTAATGTTTAAGGCAATAATTTGATCTTAGTTTTATGTTTCAAGAGTTTTTTGATATGTTTAGTGATGAGTGGAGATAGGAAAATTTGAAGAAAAGATGGAGAAAAAGTTAGAAGATAATTTTTAGCACGAATATGTATGACTTTGCACAATTATGCATGTAGCAGTAGTAGGTTAGAGAGCAAAATGCACAATCACAACAAAAAGTTGGGGCAATGCCATGCACGGTCATGTATGGGATGCATGATCATTCAAAGAGCTTTTCCATATCATAATTTTTTACAAAACTTTTGACAATTCAGGGCTATTTTTAGAATAAAAACATGTGGAAAAACCCTAGATAAAATCCTAAAAGGCTCAAGACTATATAAAGTAAGAGAAAAAAATCAATTAACTACTGGGAAAACATTAAAAAGAAAGGAGATTAAAGGGGTAAATTTTGAAGAACAAAAGCTACAGTTTCCAGCTTAAGGCAAAGAAGAGAAGACATCCAGATTTAGTTCTCTACTATTTTCTTATTTCCTTATTATTGTTGAATATTAACAACGATTCAATTTTCATATATAATTACATCTATGGATTTATAAAATTCCTTTAGGAATTACTTTTGACTTATTTGTTAAACTTTACATTATTGATATAATGAAATATGTTTGTGATGTTTATTGCTTTATATTTTATTAGAATTGAGAGATTAAATTTGATCACTTATGTTGTTTTGCACAACATAAGCTGGTGCCTAATAGACCTATTAACATAAAATTAATAGAAAATTGAAGAGAGATCTTACTTGTTTGTTAGTTATCCATAAGATTGCTTTAAATGTAGTTGCATAGTTAGGAAGAGTTTTGATAGATCGAGAGATCATAATTCAGTTTCTATCTATCTTGATTGGGATTATTTAATTAGATCTCGAGAGAGGATAATCATAGTTATTGGATATCTAGGATCAAGTAGTATTACCTTAAGAGGTGAACTAAAAACAAATAAGAATAGAAGTAATTCTTAGTTTTCATCATTAATAAATTAATCAATTCACTGTTGTTTAATTATCAATTCTTTTTTTAGTTTAATTTTTAGTGAATCATCTTGTTGTTTATCTTTTAAAAAGTATATAAGAATTGTTGGGTGACTACTCCAATCCTTGTGGGATGATACTTTTTATGCTATAAGATAAGATCTGTATACTTGCAGCTACGAAAGTTTTTCATTTAAAACTTCAACAAGTTTTTAACGCTTTTGTTAAGGATTGTTTTGTACTAACTACTTTAGTTCAAGTTACCTTGATTTAAGGACTTTAACACTTCTTTATATGATTTCAAGTGCATGAATATAAGATCTACAAGGAGTTTAAGTAAACTAAAAGACACGCAAGTTTTTGACATCACAATGCAAGAGATGGAGATTCAAAAAGTGAGATGTCAAGAAGCAATAGAGAGGAAAATGGAAGAAGAGATGAATCAAAAAGAAAATTAAATAACCCTTATAGACTTTATGAGGCCAGGTTCAACACTAACCAATAAGGAATAATAAGACCACCAGTGCAGACAAAAACTTTTAAAATTAACTAGGACTGTTGAATATATTGCAAATTAATGCCTAGTTTTATGAACTGGCCAATGAGGATCCTATTGCTCATTTAGATAACTTCTTTGAGATTTTCACACATTTCAATACAATGGATTGTCAAAAGATGCAGTTAAGATGAGGCTCTTTCCATTTACACCTAAAGAACATCACAATATAGGAATAACTAGTGCAAGCCTTTTTGGATGAATATTTCCCCTTGATGAAGACCACTAAGCTAATAAAGGACATAACCAAATTTCGGCAAAGCAAAGTGGAATCATTATATGAAGCATGAAAGAGATCATAACTTTCCTAAAGAGTTCCTTTTGTAAATATTCTATAATGGTGTGAATCCACCCACTTGAGGCACCAGAAATGTAGCAATTAGTGGTTTGTTAATGAGGAAAGCAATTGATGTAGCACATGATTTAGTGAAAGAGATGGTGGAGAGGAGTAAACAACAATCAACCTTTAGAGATCATAAATGAGTGCTTGTTGTGGATTTAGTGACCATGTTATAGGATAAAGTAGGAAACTTGGCCAAACAATTAAGTAGCCTAAAAGCCACTTCTTCTAGCCCACTCAAGGAAATTCAGCACGAATGCAAATTATGTGGACTAGAAAGTCATGTCTCAAATGATTTCTTCCTAGTGGAAAATAACAATATGGAGTAGTGTAAGTTCATAGGAGAACAATATGGTCGGGGTCGTAATAATCCCCATTCCAATACTTACAATCCTGGGTCTAACAATGCTGCAGGGAATCCAAAAAGAGCTCAAGGCCCACCAAGATTTTAGTAAGATAGGCTCAATTCATTGGAATCAAAGATAGACAAGTTGATGGATGTGTTGAATTCCAAATTCACAAGCTAAAATGAGACCCAAAAGAGGATGGAAACTAAGTTCGTTCACATTGCAAAGAACTATGCATCTTCTATTTACAAGCTGGAGGTTTAAGTGTTCAATTACCCAATGCATTATCTACACGAAGTGTGGGGAATCTCCCGAGTAATATAAAGCCTAATCCAAGGGAGCAACTAAAAGCTACCACATTTAGGAGTAAGAAAGAGTCAGAAGAACCAACTGAAAAGAAAGCTAAATCCTACCAAGTAGAAGAATAAGAGAAAAAGTATAGAAAAGAAGAGAAGAAAGAGGAAACTCCATATATTCCTCCCCCACCATATACACTAATGATTCCACTCCCACAGTGGATGCATAAGAATCAAATGGATGTGAAATTTGCAAAGTTCCTGGAGAAGTTAAAGAAATTGTAAATCAACTTATCTTTTGTGGAAGCTTTTAAACACATGCCCAAGTACGTAAAGTTGCTCAAGTATATACTATCAAACAAGCGAAATGAAAGCTATAGCTCCATAATTATCATCCATTTGCTTTTAAAATTGAAAGACCTTGAGATTTTTACTATACATTGTGTTGTTGGTAATTTATGATTTGTCAAAACTCTCCAACTTCTGTCAAGGAACTCTACGAGGTCACTTTTTATCTTGATTTATAGTAATCCAACAAAATCTGGTTTTCCACTATTAACAAAGTCTTTCACTACTAGTTGTTTAATCAGGCCATTGAGGCCTCTAACATTCCATATTAACCGTTTCATGTTCACTTCTTTATACTTGACTTCTTCCTCTTAGACCTTCTTGTTTCTTTTTGTAAGGCTTTCCATTAGGGTTTGCTTAACTCCTGAGATCTCCCTTACCTCCTGTATAGGTGTGTTATCTAGTTCATTTTCCACCATCATTTGTTCAATTTGCTTTGCACTTTTTACCTTACCTTTTCCTTTAGGTGTTCTGGTTGCATCCATGTCCTTCTTTACCTATTCCACATTAGTTTCCTAAGTCTGATTTGTTCCATCTTCTTGTGGAGTTATAGAATTGTTTCCTTGATCTTTCCCCTCCTTTGCCTCCTTTGGAATCGAAACTTGTTTGACCTCCTTTGCTTTTGGTTTCCACATGTAGGACACCTTGATAATGTCCTCCTTTAAGCCACCCTTTTCATTTAGTTTCATAATTGCTAATGTGTTAGGCATTTTATTTTCCAGATTCACTTTAACACATACTCTAGCATACCATATCCTTTTCATTAAGACAATTTTCTCATCCATTCTTAAAGGCTTCCCCGGTTCACTAGCAAGGTAACTCAATCCCTCTATAGACCAATATTTAAGTAGTATTCTATGAAAATTAACTCATATAGACACTTATTCCATTTTTCTTCTATCTAGTTTAACACCTGGGTGCCATTTCCTGAGGAAAATTGGGATGTGCCAAGGACCTCCATCCATTGATTTCTGAGCCATTTCCTCTAAAGTAAATGTAAACACAAATAACTCACCCTTATTTACCGTGACACTTACTAGTCCTTGGTTTTTTGATGTTGCATTTGCCCATCTATGCACCACTGGATATGCCAGCCTCTTGTCCATGAAGTAACCCACCACTGCAGTATTCAACTTCTTAGCACCCTTTTGTAGTACTTCGATAAGGGGTGACACTAGACTTTCCTCTTCAGTCTGGATGAAGCACAGGTTTCCAAAGGAGCTGGAACCTCCAACTACCAAGCTCCATAAAGACTTACCCGAGTTCTCTCTAAGTTCTTGAGGTTGTTTTGCACTTGGGATAGGGGGAAAGTTTGCAAGGTTAAGGGTGTTGGTTTGATCTTCTTGTTGTTGTTCTGTGAAGCTTGGATTTTATGTGACCATTCGGTTGTCTGGTTTGAGTGTTTTGTCTAGTTTTAGGTGGCTAGATTGCGGGCTGTTTGGTTGGAAGGATGGTAAGTTGTTGGAATGTTGGAGGCTGTCAGTTAAAGAAGAGAGAAATAAAGAGAAGTAAGAACATTTTCTCACTCCTTAATCTGACATGAGACACCTCTTTTCTAACTCCGTATGTATAACTGCTCAGCTGTTTCTTGTTTTGCAGTCACTGGCTTCATTGGTATGGCTGTGATGAATGGTGTGTTGCAGACTGTTAATTCTACCATCCAATTACCAATGAAGCGTCGAGATAGATGATATATTTGGGTTGCGTTAAGGATTTGCTAATGGCTCAAGATGATTTCTGACGGATCTTCGGATTAAGTGTTATTTGCTTAAGTTCATTACTGTTACTACATGCCCGAGTTTAAAACGGAAATAGAGCTACTAAGCAGGTTGGTAGGTTTTAATTCAATACTCTCCATGGAAAGTAGATAGCAATGAAATTGGAATGCTGAGTTGTTTCTCTCGGCTAGGGAGAGTATAACAGCCTGTTTGGTTCACGGAATGGAATAGATAAGGAATAGAATAGTTATTCTTTGGAATAGAAAAGATGAGGAATAGAATAGAATGTGTATTACTTTGTTTGGTTTAAGGCATGGAATAGATAAAGAATTTCTATTCCATTGTTTGGTTTGAAAATATAAACTTGGAATAGGAAAGGAATAACTAACCAAAAGACCAAAATATCCTTATTATTATTATTCTTATTATTATTATTATTATTATTCTTATTCTTATTATTATTCTTATTATTATTATTATTATTATTATTATTATTATTATTATCTTAATATTTGTACTCCTATTTGTCTTATTATTAGTATTATTATTCTTATTTTGTCTTCCAAATCTGCATTATATACTTGAAAGGTTTTTTAAAACGCTTCATGTCACATTTTACGGTGGTCTATCGAAAACATCATTTTTTCTTTGTAAAGATAAGATTGTGTACTATTAAACCTCCTCAAATTTCGCATTAGTGCATGATTCAATTAAGTGTGATGACGATAATGATGAAGATGAAACTTGAGCAAGCAATGAAAGAATTTCAAAGAGGTGAAAAAGAAATGAAAGGATGAAACCGAGCAAGTAATAATGACTCAAGAGCATAGAACTCAGAGACCAGTCGGAGACAATGATAGCCTGAAGATGGATCAGGTCGACAGGTAGGATCAGGTCAACTTCATTTGTGTATTGAATTTAGTGATATTCTTAACAAATTTAATGCACAAACAATTTCACATATCTCTTTTCTTTATAACATTTCTCACAAAGACATCTTTTATTCCTTCTCTCGTAATTAATTATCTTTTAATTAATTTTTCTTTTGTATTAACTCTTTTTATTAAAATTATATTTAAGGCATTAGTTACATATATAATTGCTTAATTTTTTAAAAAATGATCAAAATCTACTATTAAATATTCAAATGTTATTTTAAACAAGAACTTTAATATTTTTATAACTTAAGCATTATTAGATTATAATAGATATAGTTTAATTAATAAAAAAGTTGTAAGGTGTGCATTTCGAAACCTTGCGGATGAAATGTAGATTGTTATTTCTTAAATCTTTTGGTGATTCTTTCAGTAAATTAAGAGATGCATACAATTTTCACTAAAAAAAGGTTTTCCTTGTTTTAGATGATTTGGTTATAATTTTATAATTTATTTAATAAAAATTAAAAATTTTAGGGTTTTAATTAAATGTAATTTTTAAATTGTTTTATAAATTAAAAATAGTCAATAATACATGTTTTATCCATTATATAACATAAGATTAAAAAAAGTTCACCGGCTAGTACTTGAAATAATCTCAAAGTAACCTGAAATTCACCTACAGTCCACATATTTTGATATTTTTAATTGATATAGTACCTTCATTGTAATTATTTTTCTTATGTCTTTAATTGATCTTTCTTAGAAATGTTGATGTTCCTCGATTGATATGTTAGTTTTGTAATTAAATTCTTTGAAGTGTCTCAGTTACAGCCAGTAAAGACAGACTCATGAATTCTTGAATCGATGATTCCCCTACGAAAAAGAAACATTTTTGTGAGTAATTTGTCTTCAGCAACAAGCCATAAAAAGAATTTGATTTTGGAGAACACTCCATATCAGATTTGCCATATTGTTACTGCTTGTGTTCTTTGCTGTTTGAAAGAACTTCTTGTTTTTACTTGGCAGTCAAGATCAGCGTGTCTTGTTTGCTAGACCATGGTTATATATATACACTTGTGGTTAAAGACACGAAAAAGAATATATGCTTTTTACTTCATGATTCGGAAATTAAACTTTCTAAGACGGAGGATATGATTTTTTCAATAGCAAAGTGATGATGTTACAGAAGTTGTACCGAGTCCATAATGACATGTGGCTGCTTTTTCACCAGTAAAATGTGGCTGTGAAAAAACTGGAAGAGTTCTCACGGCTTCCAACATTCCACACTGCCACCTTACAACTTCTTTCTTCCATTTTCTTTTGACATTTACCGTCTTCTCAAAAGTTGCACCAAAGTGCGTGCAAACTGTAAGTGAGGTTGATTGACATGCTTCCTTTATATAAAGCCGATGTCTGTCCAATGTTGACAAGTCGATAGACGTGAGTGGTGATACCTACAACAACTTTTATTATTAAATGTTTACCGACTACAACAGCTTGTAAGGAAAGATGTAAAATTTCTTGTAAATTTCCCGCATGTGATTTCCATTGAGCTGTTTTCAAATAGTCTATAAATAGAGAATTTCATTTCTGCCTCTCTGCAATCATTTTCTTCTTCAAATTCTCATAACCCTTTTGCTTATCCCTTTGATCCCTGATAATGGTTGATGCTATTATTTCTGCTGTGGTGGAGGATCTAACCTCCATGATGCTGAGTACCATAAAAGAAGAGGCGAAGTTGGTGATTGGAGTTAACGATGATGTTAAAAAACTCGTGAGAAATTTCAAGAACATTCAGGACCTACTAGATGATGCAGAGGAGCAACAACTGAAGGAGGCTTCTGTCAAGAACTGGCTGTTAGACCTCAAAACTGTTTCATATGAAGGCAAGACGTTGTTCCCAAGTTGGATGATGAAGCTTAATCTACTAAGGGTGCTTAGGATTACTAACTGTAGAAATTGTGAGGAATTGCCTCCATTGGGAAAGTTGTCAAGCCTTAAAGAGCTATACATGAAGAACATGACGGTGAAAAGAGTGGGTGTTGAATTTTTGGGAATAGAAAAAGGAAAAGAAACGGCAACATCTTTCTTATCATTTCCAAAATTGAAGACACTTCATTTTGTGAACTTTCTGGAATGGAAAAAGTGGGATGATATTGATGGAGAGTTTTAATAATACAATTACAGTTATGCCATGCCTTGATTCTCTCCATATCTACAACTGCCCAAAGTTGAAGACATTGCCATATTGTTTACTATCACCGACCATCACTCCCAAACTCCAACTGTTAATTATAGTCGACTGTCCTGCTCTTCAACCAATCCAAACAGACAAACTTTCTCACATACCTCATCACTTAGCCTTTCCAGTTGAACAAGGTACGTTCTTATTCTTTATTTACTCCCTCTTAGTTAACTTAACTGTATTTTTTAATATATTGACTATTTCTTTTAATATTTTATACATATAATTTTTAAAATAGAGCCATTTTATTTCATATATATTTCACTTAAAAAGTTTTAATTACTAATTTTAGCTATTATCTTTACTTCTGTTTCACTTATAACCCTTAGACTTGTTCGGTAATGCCGTTCAAAACAACAAACAGTACTGTTCCTTTTTTCCTAGTGTACCGTAATGCAGAAGTATAACTCGTTCAACCATCAAGATTTTCTTATTACTCACAAGGGGCATTGCCAGATTCAACACATGGCCACCATCGTTGGACAGCCAAAGGGACACAGAGATCTGACAGCTTCAGCTTCTCATTTGACTAGCAAAAGAACATTCAATAAAGTTAGAAAGAAGACATGTTTATCATCAGCACAGGAATTTGATAAGACTATCCAATTAGCTACTTTACAAATTGTTGTTTACAGTCTCTCCCTGTAAAGCAGTCCTCAGAAGACGCAAGTGCCTAGGTTTTGCAATGTTCCATTCCTGCAGAAAGCAACCAATTTGTCGCAATCATGCGAGCTTTCAAAATATTGGCAACAAAAGTAATACAATTCACATCACTTGCCAAAGTGACTCCAAAATAACTGAAAACAAGAGCATCAATTCAAGAGGTTGTACATATCTTGTCAATATATGAGCATAATTGTCTCATAAATCTCTATTCAGTTTCCTGCCATTCATCTCAAATAACAAAAGGCTAGAATTTAGTCCAACTAATACAAAAGAAAATTCCTCGTCTCAATTAAGTTCCTCATCCTCTTTTGCGACCCCACGAGGGTGAGCCAACTCTGAAAACCTATCCTCAGTTTGGATTGTAGGGAAATTTAGTGTGTCCAAAATAGTGGCTGCCATATCCAACTATCCAGACCCTTTTCTTTTTCAGTTTTCTACACCCAGCAGAACGTCATTTTAGTAAGTTCTATGAGTATTATCGTCCCCTACTGGCAGAAAACGACAACAGGAAAGAAAAATCCCAACCAATACACCATAAGTAAGAAGCAAAACGACAGCAGAATAGCCCAAAACACAGAGAAGACAGGAGCAAAACGCAGGCACCAGAAGGAGAAAATGCAACGTACCACACTAAAACGACGTCGCAAAGTAGGAAGATGCGAGGGAGAACAACAGCAGAGGAGGCCAACAAAAGAGAAAACGACAACAAGCTACAGCTGGACAGAAGAAGAATAAAACGACTGTACATAGGAAAAATAAAAGCACAAAACGCAGAGTCCATCAGCAGAAAATGGTAGCAGCTTGAGACAGGACAAAACGCCGTCAACAAAGAACCAAAAACGTGCAGCATAGGTGAAACGAAAATCTAGCAGAAGAGAAAACGCAGACGTAATAGTAGCAGCTAGGAGGTCCACAACGTAGAGTAACAGCAGAATAGTCCAAAACGTTGCACCTTGTTTGAGTTATTTTTTCATTAACCCAATTTTTAGATCATACACACAAAAATTTTAAGTTATGATTCAAAAATTATATTAAAAAATATTTAAAAATTATATAAAAAATTTAAAATATGTGAATTAAATTAAATGAAACGTCCTGACCGTAAAGTTGTGTAATTAAATTCTCTGAAATGTTCCAATTACAACCAGTAAAGGCATAATTCTTGAATCAATCATTCTCCTACGAGAAAGAAACACTTTTTTGAGTAATTTATCTTTAGCAAGAAGCCTGTGAAGATATTCACCAATTCTTTATAAACCCTTAACCAAGATTCATCAATATGTGTAACATCCCATTACCTATGGGAAGGTTAGAATAGTAATTATAAGTGAACAATGAGAGTTTAGAAATGCATTTGCATGCTTATGCC
>JAOQMQ010000194.1:24313277-24327377 GCA_027563845.1 Erythroxylum subrotundum
AGAAAGAGTTGTCCTAACAGTGCCATGTTTGGTCTCACAGTCTTCAAGTTCTTGTACGTTCTATGTCCCACCTGTTGGCGCATCACAAAGCTTAGTCATTTTGCTTTAGATATTCCAGATACAAGCTAACCTCACATAGATATGCAGCTCAGTCATTGCACATATAGTCAGTAATTTTGTATGTCTATCTCAAACAGAAGTCAAATTATGTTTATAACTTCCGAGTGTTTCAATCTTCAATTCCATGTTTAAATTTGATTCTCAAAGGTTGTACCAACTGCTATGCTTTTTTCTTTTGCAGGCAATTCATGGTATCACCTCAAAACCAATGCAGTTGTAGTCATAAAAAAGAAATGCTCTAAGATTCGAGAAAGCAGAGTGAAGAAAGGTAGAGCGTCAAATGCAGAATATGTAAACCTCGCAAGCGGAATTAATGCTCCGATATGTGTTTCCATCACGAAGCTGCACCCATTCAGACGACGAAGAAAAAGAAGAAAAAACTGCTAGATGCTCACCATTGCATTGTGCATGTTTCCTGGAGAAGCTGAGATGAAGATGTCACTGTGCAAGCCAACATAATAATCAACTGCAGCCAACAAAGAAGTTTTTCCTTTAATCAGAGCCCGTTCCTCCGAAGAGGCAAGACTCTTTTTGTCTTCCATTAGTGGGAACAACTTTCTTAGAGTCGAAATCCGAGCTTCCCCACCATAAACCTGGAAAAACATGGCTAGGCACACTTTAAACTCAATTCAGTAGGTCTTAATTAATTAGACACCATTTTCAACACTAAAAATGACCAAGCCTGAATTGAACTCAACAAAAGACCTTGTGGGAAGCAAGATATAGACGAGTGCTGTTGTCAAAGCCTAAAGCTGCAAGCAATAATCCAATCTCTTCGGGCATCAATGGACAACGGCCCTGACTCCTCAATTCTTCATCCGTGAACTGGGAGTTCAGTACCCTTCCCTGCCAAATAACTTGTCTGTATTTAGCTAGAGCCAATTTCTCAGCTTTCCCGCCACCAAAATCACAAGCTGAGTGAGCAGCCATATCCTGCATTGTTAAATATCAATGAAGGGCCACCTTAATAAATGCATACACTAATACATGAACACAGAAAAGTTGTTAAAATGCAGTTACCACAGAAACAAGAAAAACTCAGTGCTATTATTGGGACATACCTTATCAAAACGAAGATGCAGCACAACAAACTTCCTAGGACCTCTACTATCAATCAAATCTGTAGTTTCTTTAAGGTAGTTAGAGTCAGGTAAGGCAGTTCTCACAGAAGAATACCGCAGCCGATGAATAAGAGCGTCTCCAAGCTCCCGAATGTGGGGGACGAAAGATAATGCTTGAAAGTTGACTTTGCAACGTAGTCGTTGGATGTCCATGGGCAAGTTATCAAATGTCAAGCGGTGAGAGAATGGAGAAATCGCAGCAATGCCATAACTGGATCACATAAATAGGTTATTAATCTCAAAGATGCTTGATCAAGTTTTATGTAAGATATTAGTGAGTAATATAGAATTTATACTACAACTGGGTCTGGACAAGAATTCAACTATTAGACACAGAAGATTTCTAAGCCTACAGTCAATTTTTATTGGAAAAAAAAGGCAAAATACATGATCGAAGCATGTTAGACCACGTTCAAGAGTTCAAGGGTTCAAGAAAACCACTTACCTCCTAACTACAGGTAAAACATTCTCTAAATACCAGTTGGCTGAAGCATGAACTGGTGCTGTCTTTATTCGGGTAGCTCGAATAGCCGTAGAATAATACTCCCTTGTGCTCCATGAGAATTCGTATGGCAGTTCTTTAACTATAGAAATGTCATCCTTCAACACATTGATGAAGTGGTCCACATCAAAGATATCCATGAATGAGCTGTGAAGAGAAGAAAAAGAAAGAAATTTCAGAATAATGCTTATGTCAGGACACTATAACATATCGATAAATAACTAAGCACATTAGAAGCAATACCTAGAATCTCGCCAAACAGGATTTACTTCAAAATGTGGGATGACAAGCGTTGCATTAAGTATTTTTGCAACCGCAACAGCATCACATATCTATTGATAAAAGAATTCTCACTGTGAGTACTTGACTACATTCTCAAAAGGCACACGACCACAACATTTGATCAATCATCTTTTCTATCTTGTGAAGTTGTTACAGTCTTTCCTTTATTTTATAGAACATTAGAAAATCTTTGACACGTACCCCCATCCTTTGTTGGTTCAAACCTCCATCAAGAAACACTTGAAGATAACCCTCAGACTTGTCCGGTAATGCTGTTCAAAACAACAAACAGAACTTTTAGATGCATACTGTTACTTTTTTCTAGTGGAATCAATGACCACGATGCAGAAGTATAACTCATTCAACCATCAAGGCTTTCATGTTACTCACAAGGGGCATTGCCAGATTCAACACATGGGCGCCATCCTTGGTCAGCCAAAGGGACACAGAGATCTGATTGCTTCTCATTTGACTATCAAAATAACAATTGATAAAGTTAGAAAGAAAACATGTTTATCATCATCATAGGAATTTGATAAAACTATCCGATTAGCTACTTTACAAACTGTTGCTTACAGTCTCTCCCTGTCCCTGTAAAGCACTCCTCAGAAGACGCAAGTGCCTAGGTTTGGGAATGTTCCATTCCTGCAGAAAGCAACCAATTTGTCACAATTATTCCAGCTTTCAAAATATTGGCACCAAAAGCAATACAATTCACATCACTTGCCAAAGTGACTCCCAAATGCTGAAAACATGAGCATCGATTTAAGAGGTTGTACATATCTTGTCATTATATGAGCATAACTGTCTCATAAATCTATTCAGTTTCCTCTCATTCAACTCAAATAACAATAGGCCAGAATTTAGTCCATCCAATACAAAAAGAAAATTCCTCGCATCAATGAAGTTCCTCTTTCGCAACACCACGAGGGTTAGCCAACTCAAAAGACCCATCCTCGGTTTAGAATGCAGGGAAATTAGTATACCCAAAATAGTGGCTGCCATACCCAACCATCCAAACCCTTTTCTTTTTCAGTTTTCTATACCCAGCAGAACGTCATTTTAGTTAGTTCTGTGATTATTATCGCCCCTGCTCCAACGTAAGAAAGCTCCAAAATTGTTGCCAATAGAACCTTGTTAAAGCCCCAGTTCAAGGGAACTGAGATTTAGCTAAGTAAAGTAACTGATCTCACCAAACAAACTTGTTAACTAATCAACCTTTCCAAGCGGTCATAAACGCAAGTAAATCCAAATAGCACTAGCTGAGTTATTTCCCGTATTACACCAAGTACACTATCAATCATTTAATGGCATACTTCTCACACATAATAACGAGCTTGATCTACTTATCATGTTAATGTCACTTGTCCTGGTCTACATCATATTTTCCTCTCCATCAAGTTACTGCACATAAACTACAGTATGAAACAACAGAAACAATCCAACTAAAAAAATGCAGTAGAGTTCAGCACACCTTATAATTTTTAAGCTGAACAAGAAAAAAGCCTACCGGGAACGTAGAAGGAGAGGCATGACTCGGTGCACCGAACAAGGAAGGTAAAATAAGTGGATAAAGAAGCACCAACAGCCCAGCAAGAACTCCTTTTCTCTGAAGCTCCATCATTCAAAGTTCAGAACTTTAACTCAACCCACCACTCAAACCTCCAAACTAGCTTCTGAGTCTTGCTATTCTTGTGATAAATGAGAAAGAAAAAAAAAAAAAAAGCCCCAAGAAGAGAAACAGGGACTAATGGTAAACAATAGAAGAACCCATTATCATATGAATTAAAAGATTCTTGATTATTTATACATCACTCCTTTTCTTTTTCTTGGAACTCTGTGAGAGAAAGCGAGTGAAGGCATCTCTCATGGACACCTGTACAAAGAGAAGCTGAGGTTTCATTATGGAGGGTGGTGTCACTTTCAAGGGCCCGAAAAAGGATAACAGAAAAGCAGAGTAATTGCAGCATTTGTACGTTAAAACTGAGAATGACATTTACCAATTCCTATTGTATATAGTTCTTGCTGGCATGCTTGGTTGGTGGTCTTCTGTTCTTGCAGAATTATGAGATTGTTTAACCTTTTCTAAGGTTTTGGAGATAGGAACGTTGGGTGGTTTATGTACTTTGTCTTTCATTTTCTTTAACTTTTACTTCGCTCTCTGAGAGCACCGACAGCGTAGTTCTCGAAGGTTTTGACATGGAGATTGTCACAGCTGGAAAGTGGGTCATCATAGAGATGCTTGTTGGTGCTGAAATGAAGTCTGATTGGTAAAGATCCTTGATGATTTGAGTCCCCGGTGGAAAACTCAGTCAAGCCTACTGTCTAGTCCAAACTATGACCTATTTTGTTGCTTTTAGCGGTGGTTAGTAATATCACATTCTTGTGCAACATATCAAGTTGGCTTACAGTAATGTACTGATACAGACAAAAGTTAAATGCTATAGGCCATCATTGGGGTGATCTGATAAAAGGACCCATTAGTACAGCTTCAAAGCTCATAAATCTAAGGTGAAGCAAATAGGAATGGTTTGGTAAGGTTCGTGGAAGGAAGGAGACAAACACCAACCGAATCTTCCAAAGAAGCCGGTCCATATCCAGTCAAAATCTAACAGTGCTCAATGCCCATCACTAATCTATGGCCACATCTTGTATTCATATCCTAAATCCTTCCACCTTCGCCAAAAGAGTCAGTCCTCTGCCCATCATTGTCATCCCAAGAGGTCATTGATGTATACCAAAAAGTGTTTAAATCAAGCCCAGCCCTAAATTGCTTTAAACAGAATTGTTGGGCCATGTGAACAGGTGTAATTGGAAAGTTAAGTGGGCCTGGGTCAGAGTGTGATGGTCCAATTAATTTAAAGGTTCGGTCCAAAAGGATTTGAAGTTCATCCATCAACTGCCCTGCCCTTAACCAACTCACTTAAAGACATGTCGTTTTCAATATAAATTGCTGGCCAACTACTCATGCCATAATTAGGGATGAAATGGTAGCTCCTGGTCGTCAGACTCTGGTGTTTTTAGTTAAATTTAAGTTTAGACTCTTCAAGCTTAGATTCACACGATATCTAACTCTTATAAACAAAACGATATTGACCCGACTCACTTAAAATAAATACGTTATTTTATGCTTTTAATTTTAAAATAATTGACTGGATCGACCCATTGTCATCCTTAGCTATAATGTTGACATTTTAACATAATTCATTCTGATTGAATCAAAATTAATAAATTTAAATTTAAAATTTTTAAAATTAGAAAGCTCAATTTAATCCAAATTTTAATTTTTTTATAAAAAGTTTGATAGATTTTAGTCAGTTAGGCTTAGGTCCATGTTTAACTTAATAATGCAATGCAAAGACAAAAGGAGACCCAAGATTTGAATATTAATTCAAAATAAAATCTTAGTCTTAAACATTTAAAATTAAAAAGAGAAAAAGTATATAGAATCAAGAACAAACAACTTAATTCAATAAATTTTTTACCAAAAAAGTTAATTCAACAATTAAATATTGGATGGTTTAAATTCAAATATGTTTATAATTAATAAATAAAATTATACTTTTTATTAAAATGATGATTTAATCCGATCGGATTCAATTCAAAATCAACGAATTTAAATTTGATTTGATTAAATTGTTTATCCTCGTATTAATTTAAATTTAATGACATCATTTTTTAATAATTAAAATAATATCATTTTAGTTCTATAATCTTTAGATTAACGTAATAGTCTGCTAATAATGGCAATCAAGTATTACTTTATTTTATGAAAATCTACCAATTTAATAAATAGACCAGTAAATTAGGATGGGAACAGGAGAAATAGGGTGGGGGAAGAGAAGATCTGTTACATAGATAGTATAGCTAAGCGTTAGTAATTAGTTGGGCAGCTAACTAACTGCTCTGTCACCCAACATCTCTTTAAGATTGTCACTACCGCTCCATATCTATTGGTGTCCATTGCCAATCTCTACTACACTTCCTTACAAAGTCCATTTCTTTAATTTCTCGACTGATCACCCGTCTCTCTCTACTCTTAACTCGGTTTTCTTCTCTTTTCTCATGGCGGGTTTTCTATCTCTACTCCGGCGCTTGTACCTCTCTGTCTACAACTGGGCAGTCTTCATTGGCTGGCAAGTACATGCTCGTCTGTCCCAGATCCGAGTTAAAAGTTACGAGCTTTTTAATCTCTTGTTGGGGTATTGATTGTAGTGTCTGACATTGTTTCAGGGCCCAGGTGCTGTTTCTTGCGATCAAAACTTTGGGAGAATCTGGGTATGAGCATGTCTATGATGCTGTTGAGAAACCACTCCAGCTCGCTCAAACCGCAGCTGTTTTAGAGGTACGGTGTGATATTGTAGAGTGCTAGTTATAACTATTTTGCCGTTCTTCTTTTACTGGTGTTTGAAATGTGTGCTTAGTTCTTCAATTTCTTTTCTACTTTATTAACTTGTCTTATCCTTTTTTTTTTTCTTTTGGGTTTCCTGCTGCATCAGATTCTTCATAGTTTAGTCGGTATGTACTTATTCGTTCCTTCTTCTAATTTTTATCTTATTTTTAATAATTGTTTTGCTGAGAGTTGATAATAGAAAGAGTTTGAAAGTTCAAATATGATTCTGAAACCTTTGCTTTTATTATTATTGTATGCACTTTAAAGGTTTGGTGAGGTCTCCAGTGTCAGCAACATTGCCACAGATAGGTTCAAGATTGTATGTGACATGGGTTATCCTATATAGCTTCCCTGAGGTTAGTCCTCTGTTCTGTCCATTATCTTTACAATTGCTTAATTATGTATAAATTAGTTGATCGGAAAGAAATAAGAATTAACAAAGAAGAAGCTTGGGACAATTGGCAGGTCAGGACTCATTTTCTTGTCAGTTCTTTGGTCATCAGTTGGTCAATCACAGAGGCAAGTATCCATGACAAAGTTGTTGCCTGTACCAACTATCTATTATTCTGAATGCTAGTTTGGTTTGTTTTATTGCAATAAACGTATAGAAACTGTGATAGTAACTGCAACTCAGAAAGTAGATGGGGAAATTGTTCCTTTTGTACTGTAATTAAGGTATATGTGTACAGGACGTAAATATGCATCAGTCAAAGAGAGAAAAGTAGGAGCATTATTTTCCTTGCTTATATCAGGCAGCAGTCTGTTCTATTGTGCCTTAGGATTCCTCTATGCAGCCATTCTTAGAGAAGGTTTGTGGTGTAGAATGAAGGCTTCTAGGCATGAGTGGTCTTGGTAGGTTAATCTATCTAGTGGAAGTCAAATACTTCAAATACTTAATTGTACTTTATTATTTCTGTAGCAGACACTGATTTTTCCTGCAAATTAGAGTAGAAAGGGGGGATAATTTTCCTATCGTGGCACTAAATTTCTTTAACGAGAAGGCTTGATGTAGTTATTTCTGCACAGTAACCTTTACTTAATTATTCGGTATCAGTTCTAGAACTGTGGAGGAAGATAAAAAGCAAAGCCATTAGTACCACATAAAATCGTCATGCACAGCCAGAAAATGAAAGATTGAAAGGGCTGGTAAAGTGATGAAAAAGCAAAATTCATTTATTTCTGACAAAAATTTTTAAACACAAAATACTTTTATGCGTTGCAGATTACCAATTCTACCTAGGATCCACATTTGAAAAGAGAATTAAAGTAATCTTAGCCAAGATTTCATTGTGTAATTCATGATATATGTTATTATTGCATAATTCATTTTGCCTGTTACTCTCTATTAACCAAGCATCCTCGGTGGACTGGGATGAAAAGTTACCCATGTTCCCAAGGACAATCTGAACATTTAGCCTCTGGAAATTTGCAGATTATACGCTATTCTTTCTTTGGAATGAAGGAGGCACTTGGTTCAGCACCTTCATGGCTTATGTGGCTTAGGTATTATTTATGTACATAGAACTTATTGGCCAAATGGAGGTACATTAACTCATATAGTAATTCCCAAGATCAAAATCTGTTATTAAAAAAAAAACTAAAGAAATGGGCTTTTCACAATTTTCTTTTTAGTTGTTTTGCTAATGATCTATTTGTGCTATCCAGGTATAGCACCTTTATGATATTTTACCCTTCTGGCATCAGTAGTGAAGTTGGCCTCATATATCTTGCCTTGCCATATATAAAGGTACTTCATTGATTGTAAATTCACAATATATTTCTCTGTTTATTACCTGACAGTACCATGAGTAGATGAAACATGTTGCTTAGGTGTGTAGCAAATGTTGATAAATTCTTACTGTGCTTAAACATGGTAAAGAATCATGGGAACAATTACATTTACGACGGCATGATCAGTAATTAACCTGATTTCTTTATCACCTTTGACATAAAACTTAGCGACTTCTCTGAAATCTTCCTCTGTTTTTTCTCTTTCCTAAGATGGATTTAGAGTAGAAAGCTTATATATCGAGGAACCTTAATGATCCTCTAATATTTTGTTCCTAGAGTTGTAGGATTCAATTGCTTCCTTTTCCCTTTATCACCAGTCACACCCTAAACGCCATTGCCAGTTGAAAACTGTTTTCAGAAATATATGCATATAGTGACAAAGTTGAGTTTTTGTGCAGAAATCTGAAAAGTATTGTATAAGGATGCCCAACACATGGAATTTCTCTTTTGATAATTTCTATGCTGCAATTCTTGTCCTCGGGATTTACGTCCCAGGTATGAACTAAGCACCGTGCATTCATTTTTCGGCTCAGCTTGTCATAATCTGTTTCTTTGATGGAATTCCATGTTAAATTGCAGGAAGTCCTCACATGTTCACGTATATGCTGGGCCAGAGGAAGAAAGTTCTTTCAAAATCAAAGAGAGAGTAGAATGGCAGCCAAATCCCATATGGCATACTCTTTTGTCATTACTGTGTTCATAGCTGCCACTTCTACCTCTATAGTGATTTTCCTTGTAGATTTTGCTTGAGTAACTGCTAAGTAAAAAGCTTTATGTGTACTTTAGAGTCATTAATTTGTTTTTTTAGAAATTACTTATCAGGGTTCCTTAATCACCAGAACAATTTTCTCTTAGTTTAAAACAGGTCAAGTCATCAAAGAAGTTTACGGAATTAAGTAGCTTCTGGCCTTTTTGCTCTATGAAACAATACTAGACATTGCCTGAGTAATAATTTATAGACTGATAACTGAAACTCCATTCTGGAATAGCACTTGTTTTTATGTTCTTCCTATTGAATCATTTTGATTATAGTCTGAAAAACATCAACTTTCCTGAAGAATCCATTTGGAGCTTGTTGACTTTGATGTAATAGCAAACCAAACAAATAAGAATATTGTCCAACATTCCCCAATTCTGTTTGAGTCTTTGAATACTTAAATTGCTTCGGATAATCACCAAATGTTTGCCAAAGCTGAAAGAGAAATCCTGTCCTGCTGCACAAGAGAGATCATGTTTTGGTACAGGCTTAACAATCCAGAGAATGACCAATTCAGGTGCAGGTAGAGAATCCGGGAGAAATAAAAAATTGACAGACTTGTCAGACTTGTTCCACCGCTTCCAGCTTCTAGAAAACAACACTTCTTATTCTTCACCTGCAGCGCTGGCAGCACTCAGATCCACGGAGAGGTCAAGAGTCTGCACATGCATGCGAAGTGCAAATTCAATAGTATTCTCAGTTCCATAATCAGAACCCCAACCACTTCATATTCTGACACATTTGCAGTGTTTTGTGTTTTTTTTTTAATACCTTCTAGTGATATATCTAACTATAGGAAACAAAACAACATAATAAGGAGCCAAGTTCATTCTTTCGTTTGGAAAATCCTTCAAGTTATAGAAGAAGCTATAAGCTATACTAAATTTCCCTTCATAGCTGATACTTAGTTGAAACCAGAAAAACAGTAATTAATCAGAAACAAAAGCTGTGTACCTTTCCAGTAATCTTGCTGTACATGGTTATAACATCTTGCACAGTGGTCTCAAAATGTGTTGTTGCATCATAGCTCTGCAATTACAAGCAATTACAGAATTTTATTAGGAGCTAGAAATCAGAGAATTTGAGTGTACGTACGTATACTGAGCATTCTTCAAATCATTCAAGGTTTAGCTGCATGGAGGGGGACCCTGACCAAATTGAAGGATGAAACTTACCGTGGATATGAAACAGTTATCTTCACTACTTTGGTTAGCAGGCTCATATCTGTCATAAGTGTCAAAAAATATTTCATCTACAGGTCCAAGTAGATCTATTCCTGGTTTTAGTTCCTTTTGAGGATCATCAGTCTCCGCTTCTGTTGTAACAAAAGCAATGTACTTCCCTTTTGCTGCTACATTATGGGTATAGGAACAGCAGAATAGGTACCTGTGATAGTGGCAAAACCAGAAGAGAGTACATTGAGAATCCAAAAGCTGAAAGATCTTGAATCATCAAACTTGCTCATGAGGTAGATTATTAACTCCTTGTATCATTAGTAACTTGCTTATATTGCACATGGAAAAAGAAGTAGAAACTTTTCTAATAATAAACTACGAGCACAGTTGAAGTAGGTTCGAGTCCAAAGAATGCAGATTCAGGAAACATACATATCTGACTTACGCCCCAGTTGTTTTTGAGGCAGAATAACCTGAACCGAGTGAGAGTCATTGGTATTTGGGATTGGATGACTCATAATGCATATAGCTCGGGTTACTTTCCCAATCTTCTTTACCTGTTGATAAGTACATGCATAGTAACAGTATCAGTTTGAGTTTTTTCTTTTGCTGAGAAGAGTTATCTCAGACTCTCATGTCATGGGAGCCATTGGTGATGCATTGAAATTTACCTTGTCAGGCAAGTATGAAGGATCACACACAACCTTTTTTCCTCTCGCAGTTTCTCCTTCTGATGTCACCCCAAAGGCCTTCCCATCTGCATCAAACTCTACCTACAATTTGCAGCAGAAACCAGCAACATTACATGGGCAGAGGAAACTCATGATCTAACTGGATGTTTGAGTGTACCTTGCACTCTGGTTTGCTGAGCATATATGTGCCACCATATACCGCACTCAGACGAGCAAATGCCTGTAGGGGATATGAGCAAATTCATTTGATTAACCAGAAAGAATCCACGGAATTGGGTAAACTGTCAAAAGGAGCAAACCTGGGGTAGCTCTCCCAACCCATAAAGAGGGTAAATATAAGGAGATCCTCCCTGAAAGCGTGCCAAAGACTCCGCATACAGCTAAAGACCAACACATGTGAATGTCACAAAATAGAAGATAAAGCTTGTCTCTGCAGAATTTAAGCTAAATATGATTTTAAGACTTGCAGAAGTTCAATGTAGTCCAGAAACAAACTTGCAGAAGCTAAACGTGAACTCGTAATAAGGGTTGTATTACCTTAATCCTCTTAAAAAATTCCAAAGCAGGCTCATTCAAGTAATCATCATCCAAATGAAGTGCCAATGCATGTCCTACGAAGTCGATTGTATTACCATCAAGTCCATATTTCCTACACCAGATAAGAAGTTTCCAAGCAAGTTCTTATCAGAAATCCCCTTCTTTTCTCTCAGCTAATTGGTCAAGAAGTAGACTGTAAAGATACAGGAACTGGGGCAAGAGGTAGTACGCTAAGACTTCTTTTGCTTTAACCTTGGTGAGGTCCATTCCTTCGTGAGTTTTGGGGTTGTTGTGATCATAAGCTTGCACAAAGATGAAAAACTTCTGAGCCCGACGCTTCTCAAACAGTCCCATGAGTGAGGATTTCAATGCTTCCAAATCATTAGATGGTACTTTGTGTATCTGCAGATAAAGTTGGTCTGAGGATTACTTTTTTTTCAGAAAAAAAATTAACCACAGAAGTTTTCAAGTAATAGTAATTCAGCATCAAAACCTTCTTCTTGTTGTACACGAAACTGCCATCGACAGCTTTGAAATTGAGGTATTTAGTGACACTAGTATGGATAAGCACGCGTACCAGGGTGCCATTTGCCATCATGAACTGAAAAAGCATAGAAAATAGCCTGCCATCAGTATGATCACATCATGCTTCCTTATGGTATTAAGACCATACCAATGAAATCTTGGTTAAATGGTTCGATCCGAAGTTAATGAATAATATTGCTTCAAGTCAGACTCAAGATTAAATTAAAAAAGAAGGATTTTAGGTTCAGGCATTCCAATTCGCCCCAAATTAGATGTTTCAGATCGGGCCATTGAGCCTTCCACAAAGCAATCTAAGACCTATCATTTTCCAAAGGGCATGATTATATGTAAATGACAAGCTAAAAACAGCAGGTAAGATTAACCTTTGGGATCATGTCGACATTATAGTCTCTGCCGGCTCCCAAGCTTTCAGGAGGCTTCTCATCGCCTCTAAATCGCTTCCATAGCTACAACATCAACAATTTGAAGTGAACAAATGTCTCTGTCTATAACATAAACCAGACATCACCAACATGTCTGAATGTTAGAATCACCTGGTTGAGGTTAAGGGAAGTGGATTCTCCTCCATAGTAATCATTTCTATCCATATGTAAGACCTGTCTCAATGATAGAATTCTCAGTTAGCATATCTGTTCCATGTGACAGATCAAAGTGAACTACAATTAAACCTAATGTTCCATATGAATGGGAACTGGATGAGAAACAAAGAAACCATTGTCGATGGCAAAAAAAATGGATTAAAAACTGTTAACAGAAATGGAAATTAAGTTAGAAACTCTGTACTTTGAGCCCGTCAACGGACAACAGACCACTGAGAATGCATTCTTTCAGACCAGTTCCGAGAACTATAACGTCGTATTCTTCATCCATTGTTTCGAACCTGATCTTGATGAGACAGACAGAATACTACTTCTCAGAAACTATTGTTGATGACGATGTTTTGTTTGTTATTTCCTTTTCTTTCTCTTGCTTTTGCCAAGTACACATAGTAGAATGAGAGCTGGTCTATAGGGGGAAGCTCCTTCATTCTCGGTATGAACATCAGTATAATTACCACCATTACTACAACCTTCACAACTCTCACGTAACAATAGCCATACATAAATTCCAAAATTTTATCAATTTTAATTTATTAAAATTAATATTAAAATAAAATTTATTTTTATTTCAAAATATTTAAACATAAAATTAATAGTTTTCAATTTATTTTTCTCTTTTAATCTTTTTTTTTTTAATATTTCAACTTTCATCTTTAGGGTATAGATGACATTTCATGGTACGTTTGCGCGTAATCAAAAACAAGGCGAGTGCTTTAAAACCATACCGGTGACGAGCATCATTTGAGGCAAAGCGTGGCGATATAAATAAAAATGTTAATCCAACATCACAACATACTTACCTGGACGGGGTCAATGGGTGATCATGAAGGCCTATGGCCTAGGGTGGTGACCTCCATTGCACTTGGGAGGGGTGCCTCTCTAAGGTCTCCTCAAAGTAGGAGAGCCTACGTCATAATTTGTGGTAGAGGGGGCCTGCGTTCGCGCGGCCCCTGCCAATTCTAGAGTTTTTAACAATTTACTAGAAAATTAAAGTAATACTATTTAGGGAATTATATGTTTATCTGGGCTTTATTTAGATTTGTAAACTGCACTGAAAAAAAGTGATAGAATGGTTTTGGTCTCTAAAGAATAGGAGATTATTATTGGTTTATACAAGTTTGTTGTGTTTAAGGTTAAATGTAACTATAAAATTCTTAAATAATTTTTATTTAATCAATAATTAAACATATTTAATAATTAAATAAAATTTGTTTATATAATAAATTAGATTTTGAAAAAAAAAAACAGTTTTTGTTAAATTTAAACTAGTTCAGTCCCACTTTCACTTATTACAACCTTAAACAATATCCACAATCGGATGATTGAATCATAAACAAAAGGTTAAAGTGAAAATAAGCAAAAATACCAGTCGGAAAATTCCTAATTAGACCAATGATATTTAAGATTTTAGATGCTTTCACTCGGAATGTTACAAAGATTTACTATCATTTACGGGCAAGTTAGGCCTCCACTAACTTCTACTTTGCTCGTAACGAACATAGGTGAATGCTTAAAACCCATACCGTTAGTTGTATTTATTTGAGCCCAAGCCGGGGGGGGGGGGGGGGGGGGGGCAACCCAAAAC
>JAOQMQ010000194.1:24327477-24353079 GCA_027563845.1 Erythroxylum subrotundum
CCCCCCCCCCCCCCCCCCCCCCCCCCCCCCCCCCCCCCCCCCCCCCCCCCCCCCCCCCCCCCCCCCCCCCCCCAACCCATACCGTCGCGGAGTATTTATTTGAGCCAGCGGGGTGCTATAAATATAAAGAGTGAGCGAATCAGCTCACGTCAAAAACATATTAGATAACTTTCAAACTAATTACTAAAAATAACAAGCTTATAAGCTGATTGAAACCTTTTAAATATGATATATTCCAATTGCCTTTATATTGACATAAAATTCACGGTTCTTTTTTTGGGTTACCGTAAATCAGACTCGTTACTCGGGGCAGATTTGGTACTTTTTTTTTTAAATGAAGGCAGATTTGGTACTTAAACGCCAGTTTCTAAAAAATGAAAAATAAAGATAACAAAAAAAATGCCAACTTCGAACAAAAAGGGAGGGCTGCCAACTTAAATGGATTTACACTCAGTTAATACAAAGGTTAATGCTCTACATAACTTCGATATTGTACTTCACGTCCTCACTAATCACATTGCCACCCAATTTGTCCTTTATCCAGAATAAGGTAACCTACAAAAAGAGATTTAACAAAATGAACAGAGTTATACTTCATTCAGTTACATTAACAAAAAATTTGAAGAAATTTCAAGTGTGAGAATCTCACATTGGAAAAAGATAAAATTAGTGAGGGACATATAAGTGAAAACGACTCATAAATCTAATGCATTAAAATTTTAGGTTAGAGTGTGGTGTCAAAATTCACGAGTATATTCTCTTACTAAATCTATGATATAGAACTCCCATGAAAATGGGCTCCTAAAAAGCAATAAGTAGTATCAGAGTCATGTTCAACAAGGAACGAATATGGAGACGATAGCCGAATCAAGTGATTGCCTTCCCCCATGGTGCCTTGGTCTTAGAGTTGTTTGACTTGCTTGAATGATGGAGATAAGTACAAATAGGATGATCTGTTTAAAATGGTACTAATTATAGGATTTGCTATTTGTGAAGAATATGCATCTTCCTGTGTTTGTGATTCAGAAGCCGGATTCCAAGTCTGATGAGGATTAAAATTTTGAGCATCAACAAGTGTGTGGTTTTATTTGGCAATATGTAGAAAACAATGTGTAAAATCATATTGCTAATGAGACACATGAAAGAACTTTATGGGAGAAGATTGAGTCTTTGTATGCCTCTAAGTCGGGGAAAAACAAATTGTACTTGCTAAATTGTCTAATGAATTTGAGATACAAGGATGGGATTTCTATTTCAAATCACTGGAATGAATTTCAAGGACTACTAGATCAACCGTTAGGAATGGGTATCAAGCTTTGATGATGAGGTTTTTGGGACTATGGCTTTTGAACACTCTACCTGAGACTTGGGAGACATTTCGAGTTTCAATTACAAATTAAACCCCCTAATGGTGTTGTCTCTTTGCAAATAGCAAAGAGTAGTGCTCTTAATGAAGAGATGAGAAGGAAGGAACATGGTTCTTCATCTCAGTCTGATATAATCAGACCCCTCTCTACTTTACTAAGTGAAAGTAGTTGATTAAAATATATATATATATAGTTGAACTGTTTTGCATCGAACCTAAAGCCTTAAGAGGATCCGAGTCAAATCCTTAAAGAACAATTCAATCTCTATTTCTATATTCAAATTATTGCCTGATTAAAGTTGATTACTGTAGTTACCTGCAAATGATATAATCTGAAGAATGTATATAAGATTATGACTAACCCCAGTTTGAGGGACGTATAAGAACTCTCGTGGTCGTATGGAGGCGCGCCATTGGAGTTGCAGACATTGGTTACTGACTCTGATGACTGTCCTTCCTCATAAACCATATTCTCTGCATCCGCTGAAATGTGTCTTCGTCCGTCGAATATCTCCATCACCTTCAAAACAAAATTCCGACTTCCATTGATTAGCATTAACATTAAGGCAAGCGAAACAGATCAGTCAAATCTGATTTAGACTTCCCCGCCTATTCAATGTAAACTTCATCTTTTGTTTAGCTAACTGCAAAAAGCTTATGCATGCATGTACATGCAGTGTACGTATATACGCATGCAACAACTTAGGGAGGGAAGTATCCTTACTTGTCGTCTTAGCTTCTCGTTCTCTTCTGTCAGTTGCATTCCCTGCACAAATTTTGATCGAACAATAAGCAAGCAGTAACTTAAGAAGCATAGCAGGAAACCAAATATACAGAGACAACTAGGATGAGCAATTGAGGTGGCTGACCTTTCTTTGCAAGTCATCAATGTCTTTCATAATTTTCTGACCCTGAGAAGAAACACCAAAAACACAGTAATATTAGCAGAAATGATCTGAAGTGAATCAAATCTGTGAATTGAAATCACATAAGTATACTAACTTTCTTTTCTATCACACGGCTCAAACCAACTTCAAGAGACTTCTCCAGTAGCTGCAGTTCTTCCAAGTGTAGTCCTTGCAGCTCTTCGCCTCTCATCTGCCTGTTTTAAATGTTAGATAATTTTAAAAAATTTAATCAAAATAATAGAAAAACGATTTAAAAAGAGTATTTTGAATTTTAATTACTCTTTTTTCTTAGCGTATAAAAACTTTAGTTTTACTTCATAAAAACACTATAAAGATTTTATTTTGATTAAAATTTCAAAATAATACATTTGTTTTCATCATCCATCAAGATATTAGTTTTATGAAAATTATTATACTCTAAAACTTAAAAAATTACCAATGTTTTCAAAACCGAACCAAAATTTAAACTAGTAAGACAAAAATTATAAGGTTTAAAAGATTCAACCAGTATTAAACTGATTAAAGATTAAATAAATTTGAAGAATTTGAAAATTGATTGCAAAAAATTGTTCTTCCTTATTAAAAAATTTAAAGTTTAATTAAAAAACTGTTAAATGAAAATTAATTAGCTTATTTTAATTTATATTAATTAATTAATTGATCGATTTTTAACAACAAAAATTGTTAAATTAAGTTAAATCGAAAAATTAAAAATCAAACCGAAAAATTAGCCAATTCAAGGTTTTCACAGTTAAACTGGTTAAATTGGTTTGGTTTTCTAAACATTGAAAATTACACATTTTAATTTTACACGATAAGGTAATATTAAAGGGATGAAGGGATCAAGAGTAATGTAAAGATAAGAAGAATGGAAGAACTAGGTACCTCAACTGGTGGCATTTGTCTGCAACTTCCTTGTTTAGCCTGGAGTAGTTGCTGTTTTCCAACAGCTTCATGAAGAGAAAATGAGCAAGAAAATCAGATTATCCAGTAAAGAGAAAGTAATTAATACTAAACACACAAATATTCGATTGTAACAGAACATCTGCAACCTCATAGAAACTATGAAAATAAAACAAATTCTGGAAGTTTTTGGCAGCTGGAACGAGAAGAAGGAAACATTCAGAGAAGGTAAAGTAAAAACCTGCAACTCAAGAGATGGTTGTTCTAGATTCTGAAGATTCTTCGGATGCAAATTATGCCTTTCCAGGATGTCCTTCATGCTTCATAAGAAGAGCCATCATAAACTCATCAGCTAGAATGCAACCAAGCTCGAAAGATTCTTTTAATTAACATTCAATGAAGAACCAAAAGCACTTTCAAGATCTCCCAGGAGTTACCAAGATCTTGATTCCAATTCAAATCTGCCATATCCAGATATCCATTTTGTTGTGACATGTTGCCTTAAAGCTTTGATTGGGTTCACTGTCATATACTTAGTATTCACATCTTATGATGTAATGATCCAATCAAGACGATGCTAGCCCATCCTAGATCGATATATATGCAAGTTTTTAACTTGAACTAACTATACAGTCATTCAATTAGAATGTTAAAACATGAGTGGCTCGCCTTATGCAAAATGGTGTGAACACAAGTTCAAAGGTATGATCTTACGTAATAATAACGTATCCCTAGACACAGACACTAGAGTATTAGATCATTGACAAAAAATTTACAGTCTCGAGACTCCACGAAGATCAACAGAAGGGAAACTGGAATTTCATAATAGTATTTATAACACCTAGAATGAGCACTACTTGGCATTTTTCGTTCTTCAAGATCAACCAAAACTTCACAGTTCTAGCTCGCACATAGGCATAGTTATACATAAATTAAGTAAAGGAAAAAGAAATAAAAAAAAGGCAAAAGGCACGAACGCAGTACAGGAAAAAAGGCGAAGAGAAGCAAGACCTGGAGCTCGAGTACTCGAACAGCTTGCCAGTTGAGGAGAAGACGATCAGAGCAACATCAGCATCACAGAGAACTGAAAGCTCCTCAGCTTTTTTTAAAAGCCCTCTACGCCGTTTCGAAAATGTGACTTGCCTAGCAGTAGCGTTGTCGATCTTCTTGATCTGAATCTTCTCTCTCGTCATAACCGTACTTAAAACTCTCTATGTATGTATATATTAACCACTCCAGCAACCAAACCGCCGGAAAGCTTCGAGCTTTCTAAGCTTTCACTTACCTACAACCCAAAGATCAAACAAGCAGACATAGAGAAGAAAAGGGTTGCTGTCAAAAAAGACAAAAGAACAAGTGGTGAGTGGAAGAGAAGTAACTTTTCCAAACTTTAGCGAGGAACCTGAGAGAAACCCTAGTTATGGAAAGGTAGAAAAAGACAGGTACTTCTAGATCCAGAACCAAGAAACGAGATCAGCCATGAAAGTCCTATAGATTGCAGGTCAAGGAAGGCGGAGCAGTTGACGAAGATTTCACGTGCACTTGAAGTTTAAGTAGTAGTTCCAGTTTTTAGGGGAAGGAATGTTGAATTTGATGCTTGTTGCTTGGCTCTTCTGAGAGATTAAGATAAAAAGTCACCAATAAAGCGCCACATGAAAATGGAAAATCCCTTTTATAGTGAAACAAACATGTTCTTTCTTCTGTATTTCACTTCTACTTCCTGTAATTGGTTAAAAGGACTGTTTTGAATAGAAATAATTCACGTGAGGCCAAATATATAATATTCTTAAATTAGAGGGAAGTTAATTTAGTACTTATCTCTGTCAAGCCAGTAAAAGCCTAGATCAGGGTGAAATAGGTAATTAAGGAAATAATTATTCTTATAAATAAAATAGATGAAAAATAGAATAAAATAGGTATTATTTCGTTTAGTTTATTCTTAAAAATTTTTAATAATATTGTATGTCAATATTTGATTAGAAAATATAAATTTAAATAACAAAAGAATAATTAATAAAAAGATTAAAATATTTATTATAGTCCCTGTTAATTATATTATTATTATCAATTTTTCTTCTTCGTCTTATTATTATTCTTTATCTTCTTCTCTCTTTCCTTATTATTATTATTATTATTATTATTATTATTATTATTATTATTATTATTATTATTATTATTATTCACTACTTTCATTCCAAGAATAGCTAAAAATTAAGAAGAGGGTGCTTTTAGATATTTAGATAATCGGCAAATTTAAGAATAACTAAATTTTAGGATTATTTATTCCGTATAATTTTTTTAAAACGAAGTAACAACATGTTACCAGGAGAGGAGTTACCAGGAGAGGAATAGACCAGGAATAAAATAGGCATCCCTTTAAATCAAACACCAGTTACTTCTAGGGTTTGAATGTCATAGTCTCCTTATTAAAGATAATAATGAATTACAAAATTATGTTTTCTATTTTTTTAATATTTAATCTTTTAAAATTTTATATTTAAAAGTAAAAAATTAGACGAAATAATTTTAAAAAATATTTTGTAAATAATTTTTTAATATAATTTAAAAATAAAAAATACATTTTAAAATGTCACTTAACATTTTTGGTCCACCTAAATTTTCTCATCAAACAATTTTTTAAATATATAATTACTAATATATTTATTATAAAAAGATCGATAACGAAGATGAAAAGTTAATGAACTCTTTTAATTAGTAATTTACTAATTTTTATGTTGATTCCTAGACTATATCAATAAAATATTAATTAAGATTACTTTTTGTTTTAAAAAAATTAGATATTAAAAATATTCAAACTGATTTCTCTTTTGGGCAATCATTTTAATTCTAAAAAAGCTAAATATGAATTATGTTTTTTTTAGAGAAATATATGAATTATATAAACTTAACTTATATTTTTATTTGTTAAAAACACTTTTGTAGATTTTAAATTTTAACATAAAAGATTTACAAATTGCTTTTACAAAAATATATGCTGACAGATAATCGATTAATATTACTTTACATTTGGTTAATCGTTAAAAATTTATAATGATATTATTAAGATTTTGAAATTTTAAACTGTTAAATTAAGTCTGCATTTTTTTTAGAACTTAAGATTCCCAGTTTTCTTTATGCCCTGTTATTTGTTTAGATAATTAAATTTGCCAAGGTAATATTTGAAATTAAAATTATTTTATTATTTTAAATTTTAAAATCACTTATTTCTAAGAGAGAAATTTTATTTTGACTGCACATAACACTCATAATAGATGTTTTCACTTAGATCAGATCTCCTATTCTAATTATAATGTTCTTATCATGTTTTAATAAATCTTATCCATATTTTTATGTTAATCTCACGTAAATATATAATAAAAGTGTAACAAAAAATTTGATGTGATTTCCACGACAATTGCATAGTTGCAATAATATTTTGCATTTCCAATGCACATCTTATCACAACAATTTTAATTTTATTCAAAATTACATTTTTAACTTGAAACTTATAAAAAATACAAATTCAATCATAATATTTCCAAAAGTTTAAACTGAATTGTAATATTTACATTTTTAACAATCTCTAAATAGATGAAAACGTTAACATGAATAATTTTCTGTAAGTTAAATATTATGATAATATTAATATGACATTTTTTATATTTTTAAATAAAATTGAACTTCATTGACACATAATTATTTTCTAATTAACTAAAAAGTGGGTGCCAGTAAAAATCACTATTTATACATTTCGAATACATATTTATATATTTTAAATAGTGAGTTATCATACGATAATAAGTTCATATTTTATTTTTAAAATAAAATAATGTCACATCAAGAGAGCTAACCCATTAAAATTTTCATCTTGTTATTAATTAATCAAACAATATATTATTTGATTAATTAATAAAATTAATTCAAGTAATTAATAAATATTAAATTGAAATTAATTTAATTTGTATAAAACTCTATAAAATCATATAAAATTGTAAATTTATTTTTAAAATTAAAAGTCAATAAAATAGTTTTTTTTTGTTCTTGATATATTATATTCACTATGTTTTATGAACACATTATTTATACAATATTAATAAAAAAATTAAAGTGAATTTATTATTATTATTTTTTAAGGTATGTATTTAATAATTTTAAGTGTATTAATAATCTAAAATTTTATGTATATAAAAAGCTCTACGGTACTACATGGATTGGTAAATCATGTCACATCCTAATATAACATAGACTACTCAGTCATGTCACATCCTAATAATTAATTTTAATCCTTATAACTAATTTATTATATTCTCAATATTATTAAATACTTTGCAATATGGTACGAAATATGGATTCTATTCTCTTACAGAACATTGATTGCTCCGATGTTGACGGGACGGCACCTGCTGTGGTGTACCCACACGCTTGCCTTGCCTCTACGCACAAACTCAGATCAGTCAGATGCCTACATTTTTCTAGTGGAGTGTATTATATTTTATCTATAGTATTATTCGAGTCCGCTTAAATCTGGTGACGGTGATTGGATCCGAGTCCAAGTCCACTTAAATCTGGAGATGATAATTAAGTCAGAGTCCGACCCGCCCACCCCGCCTGATTTGAAATTAATGGATCAGGTCTATATTAATTGGACTTAGATGATCCCAGGTCGGATCAATCTATTGCCGTTTTTACCTAAATTTTATAATTTTATTTTATTTTTTAAATTTTAAAATAATAAAATGATGAATTAAAATTTTCAAAAAAATCGAACACAACCGATAATTTAGATCGGGCTTAATAATTTCAAATTGGATTGAATTAAAGTAATCATTTTTTGTCATTCTCCAACTCGTCCAACATAAAGTGTGTTATGGATGGTTATGTATTGTATAAATTATTGGAGTCATAAATTGAAGTTTTTATTTCTAAAATTAGGCTTAAATATTAAAGATCGAATCCATTGACTTTTAAAAGTTAAAGTTTTATACATCATCTAAAATAATATTATTTTAGGAAAAATCAAGATCTTAAGTAAAATTTTAAACCTAAATTTAATAATAGTTTAAATTCAATTGGATCACCTAAAATAACACAATTTAGAAAATTTTAATGTTTCAACAATATTATTTTGACTTAAATTTTGAGTGATTGAAGTCATACTTTTGAGTGACCCTCAAATTTAAATTTAATCAAACTAAATATATTTTATTGACTTTAAATTAAGTAAAATTAGTCTCAAACTTGAATTATAACTTTTAAACTTTTTCCATTTTGGGCTTACTAAGTGAAATCATGCTTAAGAGTATGCTTGGTTAGACGTAAAGTTTTTTATAGAATTGAATAGTTTATAATGGAATTGAATGTAAATGAATATAATATTAGGAAATTATTATTTGGGAAAGATGAAAGAGTTCATAATGTAATATAGTGAAATGTTGTTTGAATGAAGAATTTATAATACAATATAGTGTAAAGTTGTTTATCATTTTACATTCCATCATAAACCTCCAAAATTGGAGGTTTATTATTTTTACTATTTAAAATAGAATGAGATGTAACACAAGACTTTTCTCTTTTATCTCATTCCATTATAAACTCTCATCCCAAATGATGGAATAATATTTCATTATATTAATAAACTCCTAATCAAACATAACCTAAGGTTCAGCTTTTGGATGGTGAATAAACACTTTTTTCCATCGCAAAAGCTGTTTTAAAGAAAATTGAGTATTTAGTTGTAAAATTCAAAAGCAATTTTTTTTATAGAAATGACTTTTTTGGAAGATAAAATATAGCTTCAAAATTCAAAAGCACTTTTTTTTTTTCATAGAAATGGCTTTTTTGGAAGCTAAAATATAGCTTATTGAGAAGCTCAAATTTGGAGCCTTAAAAAAACACTTTTTCAGGTAGATTTTTTAGATCAATTAATGAGCCTATTTTTTAGTACTATTTACCCTTATGTTTTACACATAATTCGCATAATATCCACAAACACATTTTCACGTTTATTTTGAGATTTATATAACATTATTTGACTTTTTTATATGTTTTAATATTTATTTTTATATTAGTTTTACTTGTATTATAATCCATGCAAAATATTTGGTTAGATATATTTTTATTTATGTTTTATACTGTTTAAAATTATTTAATAATTAATATATTATACTTTGCATATTGTTTAATATATTTTAAATCATATATATATGCATAAATAAATTTTATTACAAAATAAAATATAGTTAAAATTAAAAGTGTTTTTATTTTTATGTTGCTAAACAATCTATTGTGTGAAGCTCTTTCAAAAAAACTCTTCTTAAAATGACAGCTAAGCAGGCAACCGACTTCTTAGAAAAGCTCTACTAACAAAAGTTCTACTGATATAAGTTAATCCAAACAGACACTAAGTTCAAGTTTGGGCCATTTTGGAGAGAAGTGGAGGTCCCCACACAAATAATAATTTGATAAAAATATATTTTTATCTTATAATTTAACTAACTTTTAATTTTTATAGTTTAATATACTAAAAATTATTTAGTAAAATAATCACAATTGTTTTAATAAATTTTATGCCTCTAAATTTAAATAAAAACATAATATTCACAATTGTTTTATTAATTTTGTCACTAATTATAAACAAAGGCATATTCATTTTTCAAATTATACAAAAAATTTAAAATCTTAATTCAAAATTTAAGAAAAGTACAACCAATCTCAATCTCCTTAACACTAATATTGAAGTATTGGCCTAGCTTTTAGTCAAGAGACTCCATAATATATTCTTATAAATTGCGAAAATCCATTGCAAATATTCAGTTGCCAGTTGTCAATTTTTTTTAAAATATGTATTAAATATATTATTAATTAATATTTACAGGACCACAGGTGAATGTGGAGCTGGCTAAGGCTGGTTGGCTGGCACGTCTTGTTCAATGAGTACTAGACTGTAGTAAATGCAAAAGTGACGTTACTAACTTCACTTCAAAGAAAAGTTAAACATTAATTATTCTGCTTTTAATGTGATAATTTTGTGGTTAACATGACAAATGTGCAACAGTTATATTTTAAGTATATTTATAATCCTCACATCAAATAAATTATTAATAAATTGATATACCTTCACTCAAAAATAATAAATTTAGTTTGATTCAATTTGATGTAAAATTAACGTGTTAAATTCAAATTAACTAAATTCTGAATTGAATTAAATTTGATAGCTGACTTAACAATAACAACAACTCTTAATAATAATTTCGTTAACTCGCGAGGTTTGTGATAATCTAATAATACGTAATCTTATTCTTAATTAATAGAAAAATTGTTTCCAAATAACTCGTATAATTTTAAAATTTGATACTCGGAATGACTTAAATTCTCTTTTACAACACAACATTGTTTTATTTTAAATTTAAAAACTAAAATAATAATATTTTAGCCTTTAAATTTAAGAAATATACGATTTTAAGTTAACCCAAAATAATTTTATTTTAACAATATAAACATTAGACCGTGTTGCTCAAATTCGATCGAACTCGAGCTATCTCTTAAAAGGATGATCCGACCCGACCCAACCCAACCTATCTCCAAACTCATTGTCACTTTGAACCAATTAACCGTGCTATTTAATTGTATTGAAATCTAAATTTTGGTTAATTATTATAAATTGAGATGAAGTTCACAATATAAATCATTAAGTTTCATAAAAGTAATAAAACAAGATGTTAAGAGTATGAATTATTTTTATAAAAATTTTAAATAAAGTCTTAATATTTATGTTTATAAAGTAATATTTAATATAATTCTTATTAATAATATTCTACAAGAACATATTAATATTATAAAGATAATTTTACTAATGTGATGTCTTACTAAATCATAGTACACTTAGAGGGTGTTTTATTAAAATTTAAGCACGAATGATGTTTTCGGATATAAAAATAAAAATTATTTAACTTCAAAAAAAAAAAATATTTATATTCATTAATTTTTAAATTCCTATAAGATTAAATTTTATATGGAGTATAGGCTAAATGATCAATCAGCTAAAGGTAGCGCTCGAGTGCACTCGTACTACATATCTCTTTAGAGCCAAACATCCCCTTCCCAGCACGGCGCCGTATCTTCCCGGAAATCAGAAACTCCACCTGAGCCATTCAAAATTAAATCCAGAGCCCGCAACTAAACGATACACTCTCAAGTAGTGAAGAAAATGAATCGATGATCTCGATCCTGTGGGGAGATAAGAGGGAGTGTGTGTTTGGGGTTCCTGAGGGAAGAAGAAGAAGAAGAGTGTAGAAGGTGAGAGCTTAGGATTCTTCTGATGGCGGACCAGAGGAACAGGTGGAGCTGGGACGTGAGTGGCTTCGAGCCGAGGAAGTCATTGGCCACGCCGGAGCCGGAGGAGGGCCACAAGCATATGAGGCGGTACTCGATCTCCTCGACAGCGGCGTCGGCTCTTCCTCGTGAGAACTCTGACTTCTCCAAGCAGGCTTTCTCCTCCAAAGTTCAGCGATTGAAGGATAAAGTCAAGGTTAGCTGTTTGGTTTTTGCGTTACTTGTTGTCTTTGTTTCTTTTTTTCCCTTTGAATTTGACGATTCTCGTTGAGCTCATTGATGATAAGGCCAGTGCTTACTGTTTTAGTGGTCGGTGACTACTCTTAATTTCCTAGGCTATCTCAACATTTCATAACATTTATTCTGGATTTTGTAATTACGGTATGGTTGAAAATTTTTGTCTGTCTTGAGATATCCACGCCATGCAACTCTTGGTTCTGATTTTTGGGAACACTTCTACTGATATTTTGGTGCAGGGTGTGAAAGAAGATTACTTGGAGTTGAGACAAGAAGCAGTTGAATTACAAGAGTATTCTAATGCAAAACTTGAAAGAGTTACGCGCTATTTAGGTGTTCTTGCTTCCAAAACTTTCAAGCTAGGTAAAAAAATTTATCTATTCAATGGATCTTCGACATTTAGTACTTTTCACGCAAGTCCAGTCTTCTGTTTGAGAATGTTTACCAGTTTGACTGCTTAGTTAATTAATTGAATGTTTGAGATTGAGTTTAATGCTATATTGTGAAAAAAGCTGTTGGGAGCACCGTGTGACATCTGATTAATTACTAAATCTATAAATTTTCTGCACGTTTCATTTTAGGCAGGCCATCTTTCTTCTTCTTGTCAATGCTTTAAAGTTCTTTTCACATGATTGTCTTGTCTACACAATATAAATGCCAGATCAAGTTGTCCTCGAAGCTGAGGCTAGGATATTGCCATTGATCAATGAGAAGAGAAGATTGTTCAATGAATTGTTGACAGCCAAAGGTTGTATGCAAAACCTCTTTACATCAAAATCTCTCTCCCTCCCTCCCTTCCCAATCTCTTTTTTCAGACACATTCCAGAATTAGTAAAACTATTGTTCATTTATTATTAGATTATTTTTCATTAAGCTTTTACAAATTTCTGTTTTTTTGAAAGACAAAATTTAATTTGCAGGAAACATAAAGGTTTATTGTCGTGCAAGACCATTATTTGAAGACGAAGGTCCTTCTGTTGCTGAGTTTCCTGATGACTGCACAATCCGCATAAATACTGGCGATGAAACCCTTTCCAATTATAAAAAAGATTTTGAATTTGATCGAGTTTATGGGCCTCACGTTGGACAAGGTCTTACATTGGTTCTTATGTTGTTGTTCTGAGTTGCTCTGTTACCTACATTCCCTAGTTATTCCTTATTTCCAAAAGTTACCAAAAGGTGCCATGAAGATGGGTTCTGTAGTATGGCTATTGACCCATATTTAATAGTTGATGCAGCAATACCATGGAGGTTTGTTGCTTAAGGTCTGACGTCGAATGTTTGTTTTGCAGCTGAACTATTTAGTGATGTTCAACCCTTGGTGCAGTCAGCATTCGATGGATACAATGTTTCTATTTTTGTCTATGGACAAACTCGCTCTGGGAAGACATACACTATGGTACTGTTTGCTTGTCAAAAAATATTAGGAAGATGTACTTTAAGATGCAAGATCCGAGAGCTGTGAATTTGTTTTGCTTTTTGTTCCTTTGAGACATCTAAGAACCTATTTGTCTAGACAACGCTCGTCAATAACACTTTTGACACATATTTATATATGTTAAATGAATAAGTGTATGTTAGTTTGCATGTACAGCTGTATTTTCAGTTTCCATCATTTTGCATGTTGAATGACTTCTCTAACATGGTTTCACTCTTCTCAGCAAGGATCTAGTCATGATCGGGGTTTATATGCTCGTTGCTTTGAGGAATTGTTTGACTTAGCTAACTCAGATTCAACTTCTACTTCTCGATTCAATTTCTCAGTTACTATTTGTGAGCTCTACAACGAACAGGTTCCTTGTGTTCTTTATTTAGCTTAACCATACTTATCTTTTGCTCAAAGTTTACTCTTCCCTTTTGTAATTGAATTGAGCATAATAAATCATGAGTTCTCTAATAGATGTGCCTTTTTCACTTGTATAGGTAAGGGATTTGCTGTCGGAGTCTGGTATCAATTTGCAAAAGATCAAAATGGGATCAGCTGAATCTTTTGTGGAGCTTGTGCAAGAAAAGGTTGATAATCCATTGGACTTCTCTAGAGTCTTGAAAACTGCATTTCTTAGACGGGGAGATGATGAATCAAAATTCGATGTTTCTCATTTGTACGTCCTATACTCTCGTTGCTTCTGTAATACATACTTGTTTGTTGTTAGAGTACTGCCCCTGATTTTATCTAATTAAACATAAGAAGCATGTTGAAGCCTTGTTCTTCGGATTTTAAGTTTCTTCAAAATATTGTAAAGCACTGACAAGTCTAAATTGTCAAAGACTAGTTCAAATGATACGAGCATGTGTCTAGCATCAGGATGGAGCCATATTATTTTGTTAAAATATTGACTTGACGACTAAATTTATTGTTTATGCTTAAATAAATCTCAACGGTGGTTATATGCATATTATTTGGCACAACTGTTAGCTATAAAATAAAAACAAAATTATGTTTATGAAGGATATTATGTCATATTGTTTTGGATCTGTCAAAATAGGTTGTATATTGTTCTTTTTTGTACTTTTAGCTGTTTTGCTGTGGTTATATGGTAACATAATACAGGATTGGGTTACAAATATATTTTTTTCTGTATTAGTTGGTAGAAACTGGATTCAATTTCCTAAGAGCTTAACATGAGGCCTACTCCCAGGCCCCACCAATTGTTTGAAGGTTTGGGTTGGATTTCATTTTAACATGGAACTGGTTTCTTTAGAAATTAGAAGCCAAACATAGTGGTTGTAGAAAACATTTTTAGCCACATGGCCCTGTGCCAGGGGATGCAATAGAGTTTTTTTATGTGTTTAAATCTTCAAGCAATGACTTAAGATTTTTGGTTGATTGAAATGAACAGTAAAAGGTAAAGGAAGGATCAAATTTAAAATCTATACTTAGTATTCCTTGCCATTATGACCGTTGCATCGATATCTCTGTGAACTTGCAACGACTTCAAACTGAAGATTAACAGCAGAAGTGATTGAGTTCAGTAGCTTCTCATATAAAATTGGCTCTGTAGATATAGTAATAGATCGACTGATAGAAATTGATAGAAGTTCAGGTAACTTCTATGCCATATAATTCATAGTTGATTTAAAATAAATTTATGGCATATATGGCATGGGCTGAAAGAAATCAAGGTGGAGTTAAGAGGTGATAGTTCCCATAGTTGAAGATTTAAACCATTGATGTTAGTTAAGCACATAATGTGAACTTCCATGTCATATAATTCATAGTTGATTTGAAATAAATTTACGACGCATATGGCATGGGCTGAAAGAAATCAAGGTGGAGTTAAGAGGTGATAGTTCCCATGGTTGAAGATTTAAACCATTGACGTTAGTTAAGCACATAATGTGAAGCACACCATTTTATGTATTATGAAATTTATTTCGGTGATTCTAAATTGGGATTACTGATTGATATTTGTCCTTTTTCCCATTGTCAGGATTGTCACAATACACATATTTTATAATAATTTGATCAGTGGAGAAAATTTATATAGCAAGCTCTCTCTTGTTGACCTTGCTGGAAGTGAAGGTTTAATTACAGAAGATGATAGTGGAGAACGAGTGACAGACTTCCTACATGTGATGAAATCACTTTCAGCGTATGTTTCCATTGGCCATTTTTGTCAATTTAGTATCTGTTGGGGTGCTGGTTATCAACTACCTGAGCATTTCATTAGAGCCATGCATGAAATTTGGGAATCCAAGCGAGGAGGCCAGAGCTTAAGATAGTTATTGCCTATTGCATCTTTCTTCCTTTGAACTGGTTCTTTTGAATAGAATTGTCTTCCCTTTGATATATGGAGAAGAGAAATTTGGGACAACAGGAAAGCAGTGCGGACATTAGGATATTAACTAATATTTGTCGAGTAACAGCAACAATAAATTGAGTTCCAAATAGACTGTATTTTACATCATACTCCAATCATTTGTTCCTATTATTTCATTGCAACTTATGTTTCATATGTAGGTTGGGAGATGTTTTATCATCCTTGACTTCAAGGAAGCAAGTTGTTCCTTACGAAAATTCTATGCTAACAAATATCCTTTCGGACTCTGTAGGTACTGTATTTCTTCTTATTATACGTATTGCAGTTGCTATTATGTAATTTGTGAGCCCCATAAAAAGGAACATCTAGCTTGTTGTAGTTAGGTTTTGAAAACCAATCATGGTTAAGCTATTCCATTTGTTCTTCCTCTTTGTACATTATGCATGAAGAATTTGGTTATGCTGGATAATTTATATGGAAAACCATTTTCAGTGTGCCCTTCTACCTGTGCAATCTTGCTCAAATCTGATTTGTAGGGTTTATGAACATTTTAGAATCTCAAGTAGATTATGGCTAGATATGTGATCATTGAGCAGATTGTGAGTTGCATATTGTTGTATTCCAACTAGAAGGCCAAACTTCATGTTGCATGTATTTTTTGGCATGAATGTACCTAGAAATATCCAATCTACTAACTACTGTAGTTCATAGAATTAGCTTACTCTGTTAACATGCTGCCTGCTTTTCTCTTTTGTCTTCTAATAAACAATGTTGAGTATATTTTTGCCTATGTTTCTTTAGGGGGGAGCTCAAATACTTTGATGATACTCAATGTGTGTCCAAATGCTGCAAATATGTCTGAGATGTTATCCTCCCTCAATTTTTGTGCCAGGGCTAGAAATGCTACATTAAGCCTTGGAAATCGAGATACAATTAAGAAATGGAGAGATGTAGTGAGTATCTCTTCTAATATATCCTTTTAGTAGTAATTATTCTGATCTGCTTATAACATGTTCTTCTGGCTGCCACTTTGTTCCCAACAACTGTCCTTAATGCAAGACAAGCTTAAGGAAGTAATTACATGATTGTGAATGTCAGAGAAGTTAGTAAAATTTGGGACTATTGCGGGTTAAAATTCATGAGAGATCCATAATGGTTGTGCAAAAAGAAATATACATAGTTTAAGTTGGGATGGATTAGGGTCCCTTTTCCATTTTATTTGTTGTTATCAAACAAATGAGGTCATAGCATTGGTAATTAAAAAGTTATACTTTGATAATTGAGCGATGTAGCTAATTTGGAGCATGCCCATTTATTAGTTTTGATGATTCTTGTAGGCAAATGATGCACGGAAGGAGTTATATGAGAAAGAGAAGGAAATTCATGATCTGAAACAGGAGGTTTTAGGACTGAAGCAAACAATTAAAGATGCAAATGATCAGTGTGTCCTCCTCTTCAATGAAGTTCAGAAGGCGTGGAAAGTTTCTTTCGCACTGCAATCGGATCTAAAGGTTTTTTCTTCCCTTCATGGGTTTGGTATACAGTTCCACTCTGTCATGAGTTGAAGAGTTACTTGGCATTTTCATGATTCTTTTCTGCACTGTAGCCTGCTTTCTTTCTTTCTATTCTTCATCTTTATGGATAACCTTTTTATACAGAAGAATACAAGACTTTCTAGTTAATGAAGTTTTTCTATATGCATTGACTGATAACAATCTGTCATTGACCTATACGTTTTCTGAATTTGGTCGGCATTTGTATGACTTTTATTCTGCCACTTCAACATGAAGTTGACCTACTTCATTACTTTTATTTGATGCAGTCTGAGAACGTCATGCTTGCAGACAAGCATAAGATAGAAAAGGAGCAAAATGCTCAGCTTCGGAATCAATTAGCTCAACTACTACAGATGGAACAGGAGCAAAAGTTTCAGATACAACAAAGAGATTCCACAATTCAGACATTGCAGGTTGTTCATACTTAAACGTTATACTCTCAGGTCTATGAGTGGAATTTTAGTATTTCATCAACATAGTGTTCTGTCAGATTGTACTCTTTTAATAACCTGATGTATGACCATGGAGTTCTATGTGAATTGTGGGTCATTCAACAACTTCTTTAATAGTTGTTTAATGTGGCTCTGGTCTGGAACACATATTTTGGCTTTCTAACTTAAATATTCTTGATTCAAAGCTCTACAAGGAGTAACACCGCACAGAATTAGTTTATTGATGATCAAGTAGGTATAAGTTTTCCTTAACCTTCTATCATTTATTTGATGGATTGAAAGATCATACTTTCTGAAGTAATTGCCTTTTCTCAGGTTCTCTTTTGTTGGTCATTAATCTTTGTTGTACATGTCTGCATCATAATGTTGACCTTCACTTTCTGTTGTAGGCCAAGATTAAAAGCATGGAATCTCAACTTAGTGAAGCCCTTAGCCATAGTCAGGAAATGCCAACTGTTGGCTTAGAATCATTGCCTGGAATTTCATCAATTCCCAAGGAACATGGGGATACTTCAGCAGTCACCAAGAAACTTGAAGAAGAACTCAAAAAACGTGATACCCTCATTGAGGTCTGCTACACTTAACAAAACCCACAGAGTTATCTAATATACAAAATTAAATGGAATCTCATGCTTTAACATGAAATTACGAGAGCTGAGTTTATTTCTTAATTATTACATCTAGTTGACCTGCACAAAAACAAGGCTGTGAGCTATCAATAACAACATGACCATATTTCTACTTTCCTTTTGAAATGTATAGAAAAAAGTGGAAAAAGAAAGGGAATGCAGGATGGAATATGCAAGCTAGGGATCATCTAATTACAAACCCCCACCCTTATTAAAGGCGAGTCATGGTTTTCTGGTTATGTTCTATTTTACTCAACTGAAGATGAAGAAGTGAATGATGGGACTTATCAGCTACTGATCATTTGAATTACCTTTAACTGCACAAAGGGAAACTCAGCTCTGTTTTCCTTGAGAAACTATTTAAGATCATGAATTACCTTTACCTGCACAAAGAGAGACTCAGCTGTGTTTTCCTTGATAAACTATTTAAGATCAACTTGTTTCACTTATATAGTACATATGAAATTTGTTTATATATTGTTCCTCTTGATCCTACTACTTCTTTATATATATATTATACTTAACTAGAAATCAATAGTTATAGTGTATGTCATTAAATTTCCCTGCTTTTTGTGTATGCAGAGATTGCATGAAGAAAATGAGAAATTGTTTGATAGGTTAACAGAAAAAGCATCATCAGCTATATCATCACAGGTTTCATTTTGAACTCATCAAAGTTTCTCAAGAATATTGATACCGGCCTCTTTTGACCCCTTTCCAATTGTTTGGTGCTTGTAACTTGAGAAACGATGTTAAGATCTTTTATGGGGTATTGCTGGTGACTCTTCTGAAGCCTTCCTGGATTGAATGTTTGTACGTGGAGTAGTGAAGGTCCCAAGTTTTTGAACTTTTGTTTAGAACGTTGGGCCTTAGTTTCTACTCTTTCCTTTATCAAAAATCATGTGTATGGATCACAATAATAGAAGATAGAAATATATTTTCTTGATCCCGGTAATTCAAAACATTGAGTTTGTGTAGATATTCTCATGTCTTTCCTTCTTTCTCAAGTTGTTTCTTTTGATTTTTCAAACCACTCATGTATTTATTGATTTTGTAGGTGTGTATAAGTGTGCAACAAAGTCTTGTATAAGTGTGCAACAAAGTCTTAGTACAACTTTTTTAGTAGTACAACTTTTTTAGAAGTTTGTGTATTTTTATGGTTTTTGCTTCAAAATTGTGCTTTCGTGGACTATGTGTTGGTATGTCTTCCTTACCTTGTAGTGCTTCCATTTCATAGAGCTATACCGGATCTTAAAATATTGGGTAGCTCTTCTATTGTTTGTCTTACAGTTATTGATTTCTAACTTCGCTAACTTCTTTCAGCTCTCCAGTCCATTATCCAAAGGAACAACCAATGTTGGGGATCCGGGAAGGTGATATTATGTAGAAACAATTAGTTCTTTTATGTATCATCATACATTTTCCCATCTATTTTTCTTACGCTCACAGCTGCTTAGTATTGAACTTACAGGAGTGATAGCAGCAATAAAGGACGCCCTGTGGATGATGTTCCTTTTGCTGCAGATAAGACTGATGGAACAGTTGCTTTGGTTAAATTACATTCTGAGAATGTTAAAACCACACCAGCGGGAGAATATCTTACAGCTGCTCTAAATGATTTTGATCCTGAACAATATGATGGCCTTGCTGCCATTTCAGATGGTGCGAACAAGCTTCTGATGCTGGTAAAAGTTTTATTCTTTAATTGCTTCCCAGTTCTTTCTAAATCCTAGATGTGTTTTTTTGGAATTGCTACTGTGAAGTTAGTAACTATTATCATCTAATTTTGAGTTTGTATTTTCATTGATATTAATAAAGAAACAGGCCAGATATGCTATATTTTGCTTAGTTCTTATTTTCGGCTTATGCTTATGTTCCTATTCCGTTTCTAAATTACCATGGAAGCTGTCTTCTTCTCATTCTGCATCTTTTTCGTTCTGTAAATTCTGATCTTGGCTAGTTTTAGCTCTTGAAATTGAACTTTATGGCCATGGTTTCTTAGCTTTGCTAGCTTGAATGCAGTATTTAGTTAACTGTTACCCTTTCTACCTGCCTATTCCCCTTTATTTGTCAATGCAATCTGGCATGGCAGTTGAAAAGAACCTGCTCTTAATTGTTTTCTTGAGATGGCTTATTTTTTTCAACAAACATCGTATTTAATTTTGATAACTTGGGAACTTTACACTTACCTCAGGGACCAATTATTACAGGTTCTAGCTGCTGTTATTAAAGCAGGTGCTTCTAGGGAGCATGAAATACTTGCTGAAATTAGAGATGCTGTGTTCTCTTTTATTCGTAAAATGGAACCAAGAAGGGTAATGGACACCATGCTTGTTTCCCGTGTCAGAATTTTGTATATAAGATCCTTACTTGCTAGATCCCCAGAGCTGCAATCCATCAAGGTAATGATGCATAGGATGCTCTTTGTTTGGTTAATTTTCGGATCATGTATGGCTTCATTGAGATCTCATTATATTTTGCTCTTTCTTCACTTAGGTTCCTTCTGTAGAATGCTATTTAGAAAAAGCTAATACTGGACGAAGCAGAAGCTCCAGCCGAGGTAGCAGTCCTGGAAGATCTCCTGTGCGTTACATAGACGAACAAATTCAGGGATTTAAAGTGAATATAAAGCCAGAAAGGAAATCCAAGTTGTCATCAGTGGTTCTGAGAATGAGAGGAATTGATCAGGTACCTGCAATATGTTCTCTTTTTTTACGTAAATATTTAGAAGATGGAATATTCATATTGACCGTAAGTAAGTTCTAGAATGGTTAAAGGAAAGAGGCAGGACGGAGGCATAAATGATAGAATTTTCCATTCTTATATGTCTCCACAGATTAAGCATATTGTTGGATATTTTTATGTTTTTATGCACATTTCCTGTCTTTTTAAAACAGACAGGAGACATCCCTGAACCATATGTACAAAACATAAGAACCAGAAGGAATCCTGTAATTGTGCATGTACAGACATCATCATGTAAGCCTAGCTAGTACTTGTGAAGAAGAAAGAAAATGTAGGGTTTGTTCTGATATTTTATTTGTTTGAATGGAAGTAAACAATTAGATTTCCACTCCTTGTAAACTGTATTCTGATTGTCATGGTGGTGCTACATATGCTCATATATGTTCTCAAAATCCTGTCATGTTCTGTTCATGGCTCTAAGAAATATTTATATGATGCAAATGGATGCTTCAAAATCTCTTACCATGATACATTCAGGACTCTTGGAGGCAGCAAGTTACTGGTGGAAAACTGAGGGAAATACAAGAGGAGGCAAAAAGTTTTTCCACCGGAAACAAGGCGCTTGCTGCTCTCTTTGTTCATACGCCAGCTGGTGAGCTGCAGAGGCAAATTAGGTCCTGGCTTGCAGAGAACTTCGAATTTCTTTCAGTTACTGGAGATGACACATCTGGTGGGGCCACTGGTCAATTGGAACTACTTTCAACTGCAATTATGGATGGTTGGATGGCTGGGCTTGGTGCTGCAATGCCGCCTAGCACAGATGCTCTAGGCCAGCTGTTATCTGAGTATGCAAAGCGTGTCTACACCTCTCAGTTGCAACACTTAAAGGTATGTGTATGTCACTTCATTGATCAGGACTTGATGATAGGTAACTGTGAGAAACATATTGAAGTTGTGTCAATATATGCTTGACACATTGAACTTCATTGGTCATCGTATGTTACCTCCTGCTTTTGCTTATTTTTTTTCTTATTTTTCATATATAATACAGTATTTGTTGGTGGGTCCCATTTAATTGACATTCTGCTGGTGCAATTTTGTGGTTGATATTTGCCTTCTCAGTTAGAATGTTGTCATTCAGTGGTTATGCCATCCTTAGTTGAAATTGACATACTAGATCCATACTTTACTGCCGCTCCTTCCTCCTGAATGTCTTACAATTCTCCACTTCTTCAGTTCTTTGAATGCATTTTGAGATTGTGGGATGATTGGTTTTCTCTTTTTTCTTTTTTTAATTCTTCACTTATTAATCAGGATATTGCTGGAACATTAGCCACAGAGGAAGCAGGAGATGCAACACAGGTTGCAAAACTGCGCTCAGCTCTCGAGTCTGTTGATCATAAAAGACGAAAGGTGATTTACATAACAAACATACTTTATCTCTGACCTTTGGTTTCTTATAGATGCTCCTTTTTTGGTAAGTTTTAGATTCCTCATTTAATTATATAAGAACTAGCTTCTTGTACCAATACAAGGTTTCAGATTTTTTATTATTGACTATCAATAGTTATTTGTGTTTCATAGTTTGATTAAACTGCTCTTATTGTTTAATCTTTCTGCATCATTATTCAGGATGAGAATGCAAAGATAGTATCAAAGTTATTTGATTTCCCTGATGAGAGTTTTAAGCTGTTGAATGCTGATGAATATGGTCGATGGGAACCTTTTGTCCTATAGTTGTTTGCTTAAAATGAAATGTTCGTTGTTCCGTGCTATTAATTATTTTCATTGAATGAAAACTTGAGTGTGGGAGTTGTACTTAATTTTTGTGGTGTCTTTATTAAAGATATTAAAGACTTATTTATTCCATATAATAATGCTTTATGTATCCTGTAATGGAATAGTTTAGGTACTATTTAAGGACATTGCATTACTTTATTATGAAATATCGTATTACCATACTGTCATAATTAGATGGACTAAATTGTATCATTAATACCCCTAGTACCCTCATGGTTTTCGTATTAGTGCACATAGACTATACCATGTAAGATCTTGTTCCTTTCCTTTTTCTTTCTTTTACCTTTACTTTCAAATGATACCAGTAGTAGTTTCACACACTTCTAGATATCATTTTGAGGGATCCTAAACTTTTGAACTAGAAACATGTGCAATAATGTCTCAGTTTAAAATTTTTACGGGATAATGATTGTAGTTATGAGCATCACCTTCTAAGTGGTGTCTTCATGGAATTCAAAGTAACACCTAACATTTAAACTAATTATGCATCTAAAGATTTGATTCTGGCTGTATGGATATTGAATCCTCTTCGTACTTTGTTATTATGATTCCTCTTCACTTCACTATTATGATTCCTCTTCACTTCGCTAAGTGCATTCCTACTGTAATAATCATGTTTAAGTTAATGGTTTGGTGTATCTTGATGCAACTATTTTATGCTGTTAGATTTTGCAACAAATGAGAAGTGATGTAGCTTTATTTACAATGGAAAATGGCACCTCACCCATTCAAACTCCAGCAACTGCGGTGGAAGATGCGCGATTAGCATCTTTAATTTCCCTTGATGGCATATTGAAGCAAGTCAAGGTTTATACCTCTCAATGAAACTGATCTTATAATGGTAAATTAAAGGAAAGCCATTATGCAGTGATGTATTTGGTGCTTTCTACAGGATATATTGAGACAATCTTCTGCAAAAACCCTGGGTAAATCTAAGAAGAAAGCAATGCTTGCCTCTCTAGATGAACTACAAGAGCGGATGCCTTCCCTTCTTGAGATTGATCATCCATGTGCTCAGAGGCAAATTGCTGATGCTCATCGGGTAGTTGAGGTACATAAGTCCTTATGTCATGATTACTTTCTTTTCAATTGCTTTTTCTGTCACATAGATTTTTTCATCACCAAACTAAACTTACCTTTGGCTTGTGAAGAAATATGCATAATGTGGCAACCATGCAACGAGCTTCATTCCTCTTAATAATTTTTTTGGTTTCTCTAGATCCGTGTAGGGCTAATGTAACCCTTAAACCCAAGCTCTGTGTGAAAAACTCTAAACCATTGTAAACTCAAGCCCTATGTGAAAAACTCTAAACTAATATGTGCCTCTGAGCGCATTCACTTTGACCTGTAAAATTAAGATTGAGAGGAATACTGGAATTGGTAACTCATGTGTGCTAGGGATCAAGCACTATGGCTTGTGAATGCTAAGGCCCTGCAAGTAGAAAACCTCTGCTAATAAGGCTATGAACAAATTTACAAACGATAATTACCACGAGGGAGGAATTTGCACTTTTTTAAAATTTTCTGTATATACTCCAAATCGTTCAAAATAACTGGTGAATATGCATCCACTTCTTGCGACTATATATACTATGGGCACCCTTCACTTTATGCACCGGGACTACCAATTACTTTTTCCTTTGAAGACGAGAAATATTAATCTCCTATCTATGACTCCACTCCCATCTCCTATGGAAACACAACTTTTACCCTTAAACCTATGAATCCTCCATTTTTCTGGTTTTCCTCTTGAATTTTAAAATTGGAACTTTAAGGAAAGTTCTCAGTTTTGTGTCCAGAACCTTCTTTTCTTTGATTATTGAGTTTTTAAGTAAGCATAATTGTTAGACAAAAGTGAACAAAGTGAAAATTTAATTGACATTCTTATTGTTTTGAGCAGCCTTTTACTGGGAAATTTAGAAAAAAGATCTAGTTTATTTGCCTGAAGGAGAATGAAAAACTAATTTGAAGTAGTTGTGTAAGTCCTCTGCAAGAAAACGCTATTCTGGCATCTTCCCTGCAACTGAAAAAATGAGAAATTTCAGCCCCATTTTAAACTTGATTACAATTCAGGTACTTTGTTTAGACTTAATGCTTCACTCTGTTGATGCTACAGGTGATTCCTGAAGAAGATGACAACCCAGCACAGATGCAGAGATCAATTGCAGATTTGGGGTTGTCTACAGAAACTGATGTGGCACAGTGGAATGTTTTGCAGTTTAATACAGGCTCAACAAGCCCATTTATCATTAAGTGTGGAGCAAACTCAAATTCTGAACTTGTCATTAAGGCAGATGCACGGGTTCAGGAGCCTAAAGGTGGTGAAATTATAAGAGTTGTCCCAAGACCCTCTGTTTTGGAAAATAGGACCTTGGAGGAAATGAAACATATATTATCACAACTTCCCGAGGCTCTAAGTTTACTTGCCCTAGCAAGGACAGCAGACGGTACTCGAGCTCGGTATTCTAGACTGTACAGAACTCTGGCAATGAAGGTTCCTTCACTGAGGGATCTAATTGGTGAGCTTGAGAAGGGTGGAGTACTGAAAGATGTTAAGTCATGAAGTCCAAAGTCTCCAAGTAAGCTTCATTTGCTTTTGTAATATTGACGTGTTCATAATATTCTTTCGGGTGGGGAGGTGGTGTGCAGCAAGGGTTTTGTAGCCTGAAACGAATTTGTATTTGTATCGGAAATCTACATTCGACTCTTAACCTGCAGTTCCAAGGTAATTTATTCGCAAAGTTTAAAAACTTGCTCTGGCTGGCAATTTTCTGTAACCTGCTGTATGTGCAAGTCATTGAACAATGACTTATTAAGCTAGGAAGAAACCGGTTATTATTGTACTGATAATATCTTGAGCTCTTCTGTTCCTGTTCTGCATTCATATTTGAAGTTGATACTTAATACTGCTCATGATTGGCTTCGACGTGATGAAACTTGGAGCCTTAAATATGGTTGTATAATGACAGACCGA
>JAOQMQ010000194.1:24370948-24381155 GCA_027563845.1 Erythroxylum subrotundum
AATGAAATGTTTTTGTATTGAATATGAAATTCTTGCTAGAAGAGACCTCTATCAAAAGGAAGCATCTTTTGTGCGTAGATTTGGAGGCAACAGATTGGAATTGCTTAGCAAAGCCGCTAAAGTCTTATGAATTCGAAAAGCTGTTACCATTATCAAATATTTACAAATTAATATTAATATACAAAAATTTAGCAATATATATCTTGAAAATTTTCTAGTAATATAAATAAACTCAGTCATTAGGGCATCAAAATTCATTAATTATGATTATGTTTTATTTAAATAAAGAGAGCAGGCTATGTTTGACTCACTCAAACAATCTCTTTGTAAAAAAAATAAAAAAAAGATTGCGTACATTAATGATTCTGTTAGAATTTACAATGGGCCTACGGGCCCACACAAGAAGGAAAGCTAGACCACATATAAGTTCAAGTGAGGTTCCATCCTAAAATCAATTGGTGATAGGTGGAGTAGCCCACTAGACTTATAAGTTGGTCATCTTTCCTCTCTTTCTCCAATATGGGACAAACTCTCACTCTTATATTTCAACAGATTCTTTCCCGACTCTCACAAAGTGAGAACCTTGTGCATTGAGGCGCGTTGACTTTTTTTTCATCTAAATAAAATCATGAACTATCTTCCATCTAAATAAAAGCTTATTTATGAATTAACGCTAATATTAAGATTAACTTGTAAACAAAATTGATGAGAATGCATTTAAATTTTTTAAAATTAATAACCACCTTTAAACGAGTTCAACCGTAGTAATTACAAGATAAAATGGTAATATAAATTCTTAAAATTATACATAGAGTGTAAAGGTTTAGAAAATAAAACAAAATTAGGAATGTCAATAGGTCAGACCGGACCCGAAGGCTAGAGTGGCTTGTGGCTCGGGCTAACCACAAGATGACCGACCCACCATATATATATTTTAAAGACAAACGTTAAAAAATGACATCGTTTTTTACGCACGGTCGACCTCAATCAGTGGCCTGATTGGGCTGACTGGACAAAATTGAGTTGGACCGGGTCAAGTTGACATCCCTAAACAAAATAAGATAAAAAAGAGATTTTTTCATTATTATAAAAAAGAATTAAGTATGGTCGCCACAGTCATTATTATAAAAAATAATTAAGTATGGTGGCCACAGTCTTATAAAACCTGTTAAAAGTTATCTACAAAAGTGTTTTCTTTATAAAATCATTATTGATTAGGGTTACTTGCAAGAAATTTAATTATAATACAAATTTATCTATAAAAATTTGAAGTTATTAAATTCTATTTTCACATCAATCTGACGATAAATAATTTCTATTTTACTGTTAAATATTTACACATAAACATTTAGTGCTAGTAATATTACTCTTTTTATATTCACAAAAAGATCTTGAATATATATTTATTTAGTGTTAGACTTTTATTTAAGTGATTTTGAGTATATCATTCATTTTATTATATGAATCACATCTCTTTTTTTTCAAAATAAAATTATGAAAAAATTGTAAATAATATCACTCATTCTTAATTATACATCAAATAGGCCTTTTCATATAAATGCCTAATCCTGAAAATTTCGTGCACCAAATATCCATTATTAAACGTAATAATTAAAAATTTTAATCAGTTTGATCGATTTAACTATAAAATTTTTGATCCATCTAATTTTTTGATTTAGTTTTCAACTTTTTTATTCGATTTACTTTAATAACTTTTGTTGTTAAAAACTATTCAATTTATGAATTAATTAATTAATTTTTATTAATTAATAAGTTCTTATAAGTCAAAATTAATTAATTAATTTTTATTTAACACTATTTTTTAATTATACTTTAAATTTTTTAAAGGGTAAAGTAATTTTTAAAATCATATTTCAAATTCTTTAATTTTATTCAAATTTTGGTAAACCTTTTAAACATTAAATTTTTTGTAAATCGGTTTAACTTTTGGTTTGATTTTTAAAACATTGATTAAGAAAGTACATATGAACCACCTCTCGAAACGTGATGATTGTCAAAAGAATTATGAATACAGACAAGTTCTACAAAATGTTAGGAATCATCATCCCAAATCACTTGACCCTACAAGAATTATTATTACTGTTAGTATGCCTAATAATCTAAAAAGTAAAAACTACTATACACTGAAAAAATTTTAGGCATTTTGAGGGAACTTTCATTCCCCTTGTATTATTTCCATAGTTTCTGGTGTTCACAGAGGACTTTGTTCTAAAGCTCAGCTCTGGCACCCAATAAGCTAATGAACTTTCTGATGCTTGAGGTCCTCATCTTTATGGTATAAAAATTGGGAAAAAATTTTGATAACTAGACAAAGTCCGGCTGGCCGGTCGACGTTAAGCATCGATGCCACATTCGGCTATTAGGGTCTACTGATCTGGGATAAGCAATGACTTCAGGGATGGGAAAGTAGACGTAGTGAGTGTTGCATAGACCCACTGTAATTCCACTATAACCAGCAAATGCACCATGTACCTGCCAAACATCCAGATTCTGTATGAGTAAGCATCGTATAAACGAACAAGCTGTAATGCAAATAAGTTTATTTGAACTCCCCTAGGAAGAGACATTTCTACCTCTCCGACCATAAGTTACACCTTTGGTGGTTAATATTGTTACTTTATTAAGATATGATAATAACAGTTTGGAGGACGAGTCTCGGAACAACCGGTAAGGTTACTCCTTTGTCCTTAAAATAACAGCTCTGAAAATTAAGATAATAATAGTATAGAGACAGGTCACTTTGGTTCCAGTATTCTTGGGAGTTAACTAACTTCAGTTTGCTGCAAATGGAAAAGGTCTTACGTTAAAAGCCATCCTGCGTGCTGAGGAAGAACCAAACCTGGTCAAGTTTTAGTTCTTCGGCTTCGTTCTCAGATCCAACTTAGATTTTTCTATGTAATATTTTTCTGCTCCAAAGTTCACCATAAAATCAAAACTAAAAGCACAAGGAAGTAGTATAATGCAACTACTAATAAGTTCTGAACGTCGTGCAAGTATTCAATTCTTCTAGTCAACCGACTTTTCATCAGGCTAAGCCCTGAAACTTCTCTTAATTCCAGAACATGAAAACACAGGGTATGCATGTTTCAATAAATTGGCTTAAAAGTGTTTGATCAAATAATATCACGTGTAGAACCTCCAATATATGATCACTTCAGCAGTAAGTTATAAACAAGGGAATGAGTAAGACTTACAGCATTCTGCCCAAGAACAGTGCATAAAATTCCGTCAGATGCATTTGCACGGCATGCGCGAATCATGTATGTTGGATCAATATACTTCACGTCACCATGAATGCCAACTTCCTTGAAATATTTTTTTGTCTGAACGGCAACACAGCATATTGTCAACATATAGAAGGAAAAAGATTTTGAAAGAAAAACCCCAAAATTAAACTGATAATAACTAAAAATATTATTTTTGCCTCTAACTAGATTCGCTTAAGTGACATGTATACTCTGAGAAAAGGAAAGACTAGCATATAGGCCAGAGGACTGTTGTTATCTAAGAAAATGTCATTGAAAGAAAAGATTGAGAACATCAGAAACTAATAACCTGTCCTTGAATAACAAGAGTATCACAATTATAAGAATATATTTCTCAAAAGGAGAGAGGAATCGCGATATTTCTAAAGTGATACCAAGCTATCAACCAATATCCCAGTATAACAATTTTGCTTATTTGGCAAGCTAGGAACTATTAGACAAAACAGGCTTCACTGCTTTCATGCAATAGAAATGTCAACTTTAATGAGTTTTATCACTCAAACTAGATTCACTAGGAAATGAAACTACTAACCTCTTGCTGAATGTGTACACCAATATCTCCAAGCACAATGTTTCCAGAAGCATCCTTAGCATTAGTTTTCTCAACAAAATTCTGCATTGGAAGTCATCAATGTTCTCTTTCAGGAAACATAACAAAGTAACAGCATGAATCTTGCAGGAAAGATCCCAAATTGACTCTTTTTCTCCCAGAAGTGAAAAGGAAAATAAAGTATCAGCTAGAAAACGAAAAGATAAAGACAAATTTTTAGGTTGTATATCAGTTATGTTTGTAATTCATGAGGGAGAGAGAATCCATGATCAGGTATGATGACTTAAAACTATGAGCAAGGAATGTGGACAGAAGACATATAGAGGATAATTCCAAATTTGTTCTCACTTCCCTGCCCTCGTAGTTAAGGTATCAAATGTATAAACAGTATTGTTCAGTAATCTGGAAAATATTAGACCAGAAAACCAAAATTCAAATGACCAGAGGTTTAATTGTAATCAAAGTATTATATGTAATACAAAAGAAACCTGATGGTACAAGAAGACAAAATCCATGTAAACCTCAATTATCATCAAGTTGAAAAAGGATCCGGTAGCTATTATATGTGCGGGAATTGTCTGGATCAAATACAGTCATTCATGCCAGAATGGAGTATATTTTAAGAAAAATAATGACATAATGCACCTGTCCAGCTCCCTCAGCTACACAGACCACAGCTGATCCCTTTGTCTCTATTAGGTACTTTAGATGCTTCAGAACACCATGAGGCCCTTGCAGACGGAAAGGCACCTTCAGAAATGCAAATATCAATTATGGTAAGCTGGCTTCTAAAAACTAGCTTTAGATTGTCTCAAAGTGCAAATACCTCAGGTATTAAACAAATGTCAATTTGTCCGCTAGCTAAGGCAGCATGCATAGCTATAAACCCACTGCTACGACCCATCAGTTTCACAATGCCAATGCCATGATAAGCACTGTGTGCCTGTCCAACCATAAACAAGTAAGGAACCGTATTTAACATTGGAAGGGAGATAACTTCTGCAACTACCAGTAGGAGAAGCAATAAAAAAAATAAGCACCTCAATGTATGCAGAATTTATTGCTCGCTGTGCTTCTTCAACGGCAGTGTCAAAACCAAAAGTTTTGTCCATCAACAAAATATCATTGTCTATAGTCTTTGGCACGCCAACGACAGCCACTCTCAACCTTCTTTTACGGCACTACAACCAGACTCAAAGATATAAATACTTGGGAACAGCCTTAAGGACATAGCAAGTATCTCTAAATCTAGACAGTCTCTTAATAAGATCTCATTAAGTGCCCTAGAAATAAATTGATATTTACCAGTACAAAATGATATGGAAGCGATATCATTTCAGGTCAACTTCAAGACGAATGGAATCTAATATATCAAGTACATGGAACTTCACTTCTATGGTTGTTATGACAACTAATTTACACAACTCGATTGCACATAGAGCTGACCCCTATACCATGCAACCACTTTCAATTCAAAGATTTTGTAGCTAATGCACAGATGTCACAGCTTCTGTTTCCAATCCGTCATTAGTCACATGTATAGGAACTATGGACCCAACTCTGTTACGTTCTTTTGTTTACATTAATCCATTAAGAAAAACACTTCAAACTAAAATAAAGGAACAAAAGTATAGGCTGCATAGCTAAGTGTTTTTCTCTTTGTATTACAATAATGTAAATAAGTATTTTACTAAGCCACTCCTTTATGATTAAATGAAGAAAAAAACAAACTAACTAATACAGGATAAACAACCTCATCATGAATTGCATTGGCACCAGCATGCGTACCATTCCCGCCTAACACAAAAAGCATGTTGATTCCTCTTTCCTAGCATAGTCAAGGGAAATGAATATCAGGCCACTTAACACTATATCGTAATGCCGTTTGATTTAGAGGAAAAGGGCACAAGAATTCAAAATCTCAAGATACATAAATGGACTGAGTACCTCCATACTGTCCACAATGTCACTAACACTAGGTCCTCCACGTGAAACTCCTAACAAGCTTCCACCAGAAAGATGGATATTTTGAACAACTTTCCTTGATAGCTAATAATTAGAGAAAGTTCAAAATAGATTTAATTAGAAGTTCACAATAGTGAAAAAGGCTTTCTCTAGTGCTTCGGTTAGCCACATATAGTACACACTTTCCATGTTAAGTAACCCTCTTATATTATAATAGAAAAGAACAGCATTTACCAGTATCTCATTTAATTCCTTGTCAGAAAATCCACGATATCCAAAAGGAATCCCCACAATCTTTTTGACACCATATATTTCAAGTGTGATGACAATCTGCTCCAGATAACACCTTGTATTAGAGAACATGGAACCTTAAACATTTAACATATCATGTCAACTTCCAGATAGCGTTATTAGTATATTATAGTTTCACATTTGAGAAAATGCATCATTTTCTTCAAAAGAATGACCTATAGGCCAAGAAATTCAATTATTGCAACTACTTTCACCACAATACATGATAAATTGAATGAGCCATGAGGATAAATTGTTGGCTAACATGAAGGCAGACTAACATGTCTAATCACATCATTGAGGCCAGGGCATAATCCACCACATGTAACAATTGCTGCCTTCACTTCTTCTGGTTTGAAGTATATTTTCTCCCGAGGCCCAGCACGATGAACCCTGTAAGAATTTCAGGGTCATATCAATCATATCATACAAGAAAATCATTTACAACTGCACATACCATATATATTTAACTCAATGTGCAGTTGGTCCCCCCTTCAGTGTATAAATTTTAACTAATATGTTGATAGAGATGCACGCTTGGCACACAACGAAGTGACTTAATGCATCAGAGTATGCTGTATGCATTAGCCCCTCCAATTTTAATGCGGTACTTGAGTTTTACTTCCATTCCAGTTTAGCCTGATTCATGGTTGAAAGTGGAGAGTTTAAATATGCAGAGAATATTGAGAGCAGTAAATGCATTAGTTTTATAACTTCAGTGACAAGTGAAGAGTTTGTATATTACTAAAAGTAAACTTTCAATGCCCGTCAGATTGTCTTCCCAATGAGGTCATTGAGTAGAAAAGAAATAGGATCCACATTTGATCATCTTAACACAGACATTGGTCCTCAATCGATCAAAAAATCAAAGTTATGCACTGGTGAACCAGATTGAAATTCAAAGGTCTAAATTACATAAAACAAGAAGCATTAAACGTCATGACATTGGAGATATGGTTCAGCATTTCATACATGACATGGAATCCCATACACGTGCTCTCAATTCAGAAATTCTGACAAAAGATAGACATATTTACCATTGTTCAACCCAACTACAATCACGATCAATGCACTCAGCTCCAGCAGATGTGGGTGATGAGAAATGTATGACCTGCATTCAGGAAAGATGAAGCCTGTCACTGGCCATGAAAGCATTGACCAGTTGACCAAAGAAATATCACAACATTATTTTGTGGAGCTTCACTATTCATAACTTCGATTAGGCATTGTAATTCATATTGGTACCAGTTCCCATTTCTAATATAGCCCTAATATCAATTCATGCTTCAGTGGCAAACTCATAAATGCTTCAGGTATGAATTTCACTTCACTTTCAGATTGGTATTCTTTGGATATTATGCTGATCAGGAGACAACATAACTGTAGATTAAATTTCATTGGAAAATGTAAAAAAACAAAATTTACATCTTCCATGCATCAGAATCTTTACAATAGAGTTGCAAAACAAATTACACCTTCCCTCCAAAAGACCATATATGGAACCTTCATATGAGTAAGGTAATATCAATAGTAACATCCACAATGTCCTCAAATGAGAAAGTGATGCATCACAGTTTCAAGCATTTAACATGACATGATAGCCTTCAATTTTGACAACAAACCTTCAAGAAGTTGCCTTAACTTGATTCACAAGCTAGTATGAAGAGTGAAAAACACACCTTAAGAAGCACTCTATCGTTGTTATTGATATATCCATGCCACTTCTCATCAGAAGGATAACCATCCGCAAAATCCTCTGTTGGTGTCCTGTGAAGTTAAAAGTAGTTAGCTTACAGTACATTGATGAAGCAGATAATCATCTTATTTAAGCGAACAATACCACAATAATAATCAAAGATATTCAAAGTAACGCCCAGATCAACAAGCATTCACACCACGGAAAATGAGATCGGACCCTTTGCTTTTGAGCCACTAGAAACTGAAAGTAGATTTTGCTACTATCCACCAGCAAGAACCGAGAAAAAGAAGAGAAATTTTATAAGAACAAAGCAAATCTAACACCTTAATTTGCTACTAACTTACTCATATTAACTAAATCATTAAGAATTCTTAAGCTCGCTCGACTCCAACGGAAAAGAAACAAAAATTTAACAACGCACACCAGAAGACAAACCATAATCACATAAAAAGCTGTAAGACTCGATCAAATTGAACTAGCAGTCATTCCCAACCAACACAACAGCACTAAAAGGAAAGAGATAATCATAATCCGAATGGTGACCTCATCCTGAGACAAAATGTGGAAGGAATGGACTGAGCATCAGGGAAGACATCGGTCAAATGCGGGAGATTAAACCTCCTCTCGAAATCCCTCTGATACTTCACCTTCCAGTCCAGGTCGCTGAAGTCAATCCCCGAACTCTCCCTCCTAATTTGTGCACTCTCCCTCCTAATTTGTGCAGAGACACGGCAACCCCTCGCGATCCTTACAGAACCACGGGAACTAGGAAAAGCAAAGCCATGGGATCGCCGGTGCCCGAGGAGGGAGCCGAGCTTGGCCCAACTAATGAATGTGGCAGCAGCGGCGTAGGCGGAGGCGGAGTCCATGATAGAGCTGTTTCTTGTTGTTATACGTGAGAAACTCGCGATCAGTGACAGCGATTTTTTCTATTTGGGCGAATGATGGCTAGATCAAAGTGAAGAGGAAGTAGTGACCGTACAGGACAGGAGTGAGTTTGTGTTGTAATAAAAGACGGAAACTTGTTTTCGTACTCTCTCAAAAGTCTCTTGTCTTTTCGATACTCCAAAATATATACCCCACGTTTTAATTAATTTTTTTATTAAAAGAAATTAAATTTATTGTTTAACTAATTTACGGGAAGATATTCAAATTTTATTAATTTATTGTAATTTTATTTTCATAATTATTTAATGTGTCAATTTTACTTATTTATTCTTTAACTTACATCACTCTTTTATTGTCACATCTACGTGTAAGTCTAAAGAAAATAATCTCTCTACTATACAAGAGTAAGGCTGCATATCCCGTTTTATTTTGCAAGATTTCGAATTTGGTGTGATAATAATGATGACGATGATATTCAAATTTTTACTTCTAAAATATCTCCTATGTTGAGTAATAAATATAAATAATATATAATACATATGAATAATTAAATATTATTAATACTATAAGTTTAACTTAATTTAAATTTTTAACTATTTAAATGTAATTTAAATTTAAATTTTATTATTATTTTAATAAGTAATGACGTCATTACCATCCCTAGTGTTTGTTGGCTGTGGCCCACCCCTGACTGAGTTTCCCAGGACAGCTAGCCCGTCCCCACCGCTTTCTTTGTAGCAATTGTCTTGTATCTCTCATATTTAGAATTTTATATATAATAATTTCTATTTAAGGTTAAAAATAAATCAGAAAATTATCAAAAATAATTTAAATAATCTTTAATTTCTTATATGTTATAGTTCTAGAACTTGTATTTATTATATATATATAATTATATATTGTTATTATTTAAATAAATTTGAGATAATTATAAATTTCTTTAAATAATTCAAATGAAAATTTTCAAATTTAATTTTAATAAATTCAAAATTTTATATCAATTTGATTTTACATCAGAATATTAATTTAGTCAAGTTTTAATAAATTTAAATTTTAACTATTAATTTCATATCAAAATAGTTTCACTATATATGCTACCTTTCGACCAAACCTTGCGGGCCTTCGGAAAAGAGTACTTGTTTAAATATTCATTTTTTAAATAGAGAATTGATAATAAAAATGAGAATGAATATAGTGAGTAATGATAATGGATGTTATCATTATAATTATGATGGTTAGTTAAGAAGGAGAAATAATTATCATTACTATTAATAGTGGTTGGTTTGTAAAAAATATTAAGAAATAAAATTTTACTATATTTTAATTAATTATATTGTAATTAATTAATTACAAGAAATTAATTAATTAAAATATTGTAATTAATGAATAGATTATATTTTAATTAATTATATTGTAATTAATTAAATAGTAATAATAATTTAATTAATGATGTTGTAATTAATGATATTTTAATTAATTAATTAGTTACAATATTTTAATTAATGAATAATTATATTTTAATTAGTT
>JAOQMQ010000194.1:24381255-24396508 GCA_027563845.1 Erythroxylum subrotundum
GTAGGTGTCAAATAGTTATGTGAAAGATTGGACTTGTAGTGGCCTGGGTAAGTGGGGACAAAGGATTTCATGGGTTTGGTGCGGTGATGAGAGATGGCCTAACTAGCTATCTATAGGCCTGGGTAATTGGGACAGATGATCAGCTCCCCACACCAAAACACTAAATTTAGTACTAGTACTTTTGGTGTAAAGAAATCACTTCAAAGAAGATATCAAATTTTAATACTAAAATAGTATAATAAATAGTAATGCATTAAATTTAGTGTGTTACTATTCATACAACAAAATTTAAAAAAGACAATTTTGTTTATTATCTTTTTAACATATTTTTTTATGTTTTTCTCACAATTTGATTTATTTACATAATTTATTAAGTAATTAATTTTAAAATATATATTACTTTATATAAAATATATCATTATAAAGATCTCATTGAGATATTTAAAACGACACTAATATTGGATATAATATTAAATTTATTTTTAATATTATTTTTAATTCTTATTTATAAGATTTATAAATTCATTAATAAAATAGGTTAAGAATAAAAAGTAAATTTGAAATAAAAGATACATAAATTTAAACCACAATATTGATTGGTAATTAAGAGGATTAGAGATTAAATGTACAATAAAAGTATTATATTTGTGTATGCTATTAATTTGTTGTTGCAATAATATTAATTATACTTGTTAAATAATATTAATTTAATATAAAGTATATATTAATTAATTAAGAATAATGCTTTTATTTTTAATTATTATAAATAAATAAATAAAAATTATTGTATAAATATAAATTAATTTAGTTAATAACTAAATTATTGTTGTATATTCTTTAAAAAAAATTGATATAAAATGATTGGAGTAATACCAAATTTGGTGTAAAAAGATTCTTAGAATATTATCTTTTACACCAAATTTAGTGTAAAATTTTAGTATAATAGTCGGAGATGGCCTCAGAACAAGAAAAACACTCGAATTCCACTCCTAGTCTTCTTCCAAACTCACCATACACGCAGGTATTAATAATGGAGGAAGAAAGTTTCAGAGTTATCTCCATCGACGAGCTGAAGATTCGAGGAGAGCTTGAGATGGATATGGAGAGAGACTTGGAGCAAGAAATTAAAGATGGGATATACCAACTTGCAATAAGGTTGCAACACCTTTATCAGCGGCAGCAGATGGAAAGGAATGCGAGAGAAGTATCGAAATCAGGTACACCAAAAGAAAGAAAGAACAAAACGACACTCTCTGAAGTGAATATAACCATAAGATTGGATGGTGGAACCAGGATTGAGATTAAAGAGGGCAAGGAGGAGATTCCTGCAAAGGGCAGGCCAAAGACACAAAAACCAGACAGCTTTCATGGCTTGCTAGCTAGGAGAGGCAACAAGTTCGATTGGGCAAAGGTCTTGTCACTATTTGTTCAAGGCAACGGAAGGTGACCAATGCACGTGTTTGATTCCAAGAGTATTGTTCTCTGTTTGGTTGATTTTTCATTTATTTTGGCATAATATTTTTTTTCCGCAATGTTATTAATACGTTCAAGACATAATAATTTGAGATTTTCTTGATTTATGATACGTATGGAGATTGAAAAATCGTGACATTTAACGAATTAATAGTCTAAGTTAAGGTTATTATCTATTTTATTCATTTGATTATTATTTTTAGGGTTAACTTAAAAAAAAATCTTTTCACAATTTTATATATTATATTCTGAATTTTAAAAAAGTGGTAATTAATTACTCAAATTTTTATTTTTTTAATTATAACCTGGCGTTAATATTTCTCTTATTGTTACTAGCGTGACTTGTCACATAAGACAAAAATTTTAAACACTTATATACATTCTACTTAATTAAGTTTAACTAAATCATATCATTTTAAGATTAAAATTTTTAAATAAAACTCGTTGCTTAAATTGTTGGAATTTAAAACCTTATTCTCGAATTAAAAAAAAGAGGATAGGATGATAAATTGAGATTTTATTTAGATTCTTATAACTGTGTCTTGTCGTTGGACCGGCACGACAGAATTTAATTTAAGGATTTCATTCTCAAAATGGCTTTTGGTAACAGTAACATTTTCGACGTTAACTAGACGCTAGCTTGTGTTTGAAATTTAAAAGATGGTAAGCGTGTTTGTGTTGGATTGTGCTTCGGGCGGAGAGCTTGTGGTGAGTACCAAGATGAAGAGAGACGCAATTCAACTACGTGGCCAGAACGGAGAAGCGCTGGGAGAGGATGTGCATGATGCCGCCGACAAGTGGTATTTTGGGGCCCAGCAGACTTTGGATCCAACTGGCAACTCATCCTCGCACGTCGGCGCCGCACCGTGTATTGGCTGTAAAATCAAGCTTTCAGGCCACTCGGATTATTCGAAACATCCTCTTGGTCCTCCCTACTATGCCCTCCAGAAGTCGACGGGAATGTCAACGGTCTCTGTTGCTGCAGAGCCATGTGGAGGTACCCCGCCGGAGTTCAGTAACCAGGGGTGAATTGTGGAAGCGGAGGGTGGTGGCGAGAGTGAGGGTGATGGTGGAAGAAGAACTGTCCGCCACCTGTCGTCAACGCCAACTCGGTAGTTTCCTTGCGGTCGAAGTTACGATGACAATAGCAAGCTGCGCATTTGAGGGCGTCGAGCGTGCTTTCAGCTCCGGCCGCCATCAGCTCACCGCATCCATTGCCGCCGATATCCCCTGCATGATTTTTCAAACACTCCCTGTACCTTGGCTTAACATTAGCAATACCTTCGCTGCTTATCGTCATTTTGGTGCAGACAACGCCGTCTCTTCTTCTTCTTCCTCCTCCTCTTCTTCTACTTCTTCTTCATGCTCTTCTTGATCCTCAAACTCCACGATCACCAACCATTGAACATTAAGTCATTAACTTAAGAAAAAGAAGATTATTCAAGTTGAGAGACAAAGATTAAAGATGAAGGGAGTAGCAAGACAACGTCACGTCAAAGCGATGTTCTTTTTCAAAGCGATGTTCTTTTTCACTGTCTGAAAGGAGGATGTTTTTACGGAGAAGTGTAATATATATGAGCCTTTCCCCGGCTGTTACCATGGTTTTACTGCTCAGTAAAAGTTGAGATTGTACTGTATAGTAAGTAGTAACAGAGAGTACAGAGCAGACGCAGAGATCAAGGGGACGAGGACCGAGGTAGCTCTTTATATTCGGTACTTTGGGATGACGTTCTTGAAACGTAATCTATAATCTATGAAAAGGCAGAAATAGATTTTCGGAGATTTCTTTAACTGAATATCTATAAACCTTATCAAGTCATATCTAAACATATCTTGAGGTATTATCTTTTATTATGTTTTTTATTTTTGATATTATAGTTAGAAATAGTATAAATAACTACAAGTTCACCTTCGCACTTTAATACTGGTGACTTTAGGAACAGGAAGACAATGAAGATATGGTGTTATTTTCCCATCTTTTTGCTTGCTTTTTCCATCTTATGGAAACCAGCCATTTGCAACTTATCAGCCATTGGCGATCCGGGCATGAGAAGGGATGGACTTAGGGTGGCAATTGAAGCCTGGAATCAGTGCAACGAGGTTGGTGAAGAACCTCCCAACATGGGAAGCCCAAGATTGGCGGATTGTTTTGATGTTGACAGTTCTAAGTCACCAGGTGATTATCTGTTTGACTTGCTTCTTTGAATTTGGCCTACTATTTTTCTAGAAAGTGTTCGTACTTTATTTACTATTATGTTCTTAATTTCATGCAGTGAATCTCGTTCACAAGGTGAATGAGAAAGACAACAAACTTGGCATATTGAACGGAGGTGATGTTGGATTGGACACTAGCAACGTGGATAAATTTGCAGCAGAAAAGGAACTGTACCTAGCAGACAAATGCAGAGTAGATGACCCCGATGGTCCCTGGAATTTTTGGATGCTCATGCTCAAAAGTGGCAATACAGACACTTATGCTTCTAGATGCCCAAAAAATGGCTACAAGTCAAAGCCATTTCCAACAGAGTCTCGGTTTCCTTGCTTCGGAGATGGTTGCATGAATATGCCTTTGATTTACCATCGTTACACTAAACTTGGAGGAAGTAACAATAAGACAATGACTGGAAGTTTTTATGGGACATGGGATTTGGGCACAGACTTTAGCAATGGACAGATCCCAGATAATGGTACGTCATACTTCAAAATCACTTGGAAGAAGGAGCTTGGAACGGGGAGTTGGGTATTTCACCACTTGCTCAGAACATCAAAGAAGTACCCATGGTTGATGCTTTACTTGAGATCTGATGCCACTTCCGGCTTCTCTGGGGGTTATCACTATGAAACTAGAGGGATGTCCAAAGCAGTAAGTTTCTTAATTCGTATATTAATTATAGACTAACCATATAAATCGCACAAAAACCGTAAGTTTTGGATCTAAACTGAGATTCGCGCTATAAATCATCGCTTCTCTAATTACTAATAGTCTCCTCTACTATTCAATGTCATAAGCAAACCCGCGTATGTATGCTAAAAAATTTGCAGATTCTCAAGTCACCAAACTTCAAAGTGAAGTTCAGGCTAGACGTAAAGCAAGGAGGAGGACCGGGCAGTCAGTTCTATCTCATGGACATGGGCAGCTGCTGGAAAAACAATGGGAAGCCATGCGATGGGGACGTTACTTCGGATGTCACAAGATACAGCGAGATGATCATAAACCCTAGCACACCGGACTGGTGCACGCCACAGACAGTCGAGCACTGTCCTCCTTACCACACCTTCCGTAATGGAACAAGAGTGCACCGGAGCAACAATGCCAGTTACCCTTTTGGTGCTTATCACATGTACTGTGCTCCAGGCAATGCCAGGTTTTTGGAAGAGCCTTTCACTAGATGCGATCCTTACAGCAATCCTCAGCCTCAGGAAATACTCCAGATTATTCCCCACCCGGTTTGGGGAGAGTATGGATATCCAACAAAGCAAGGGGAGGGCTGGATAGGTGATCCCAGAACATGGGAGCTTGATGTTGGTGCCCTGTCCAAGTCACTCCACTTCTATCAGGTATGTTTTCCTAAATCTAAAAACATTTTCTGTCAAATTCTTATCCATCTTTTTGACATAATTGGACCTATGAATACATAAAAGGTTATAATACTTGATCATGAGTTGCGATATTACAAATGGTGCAGGATCCCCTGACAGAGCCTGTGGAAAGGCACTGGTTATCAATCGACTTGGGAACTGAAGTTTACATGAGCGCTGATCAAGTTGCGGAATGGACAGTTAGTGATTTCGACATAATATTAACTAATGACACTTGAAAATTAGCTGCCAAACAAACAGGTTTAGTAAGGTTTAATGTAGCTAGCATGCTTATTCTTGTGTTCGATTATAAATAACGATGTTTTTCCATAGAATTCAGTTTTGTGTTGTGAATAATAGCATATAACGTCATGTTCTTCAAGAGCAAAACATGTATCATTTTCCCTTCTACCTACTATGTACGTACGGTTATGTTTCACACCTGCATTGGCACGTCCCATGCCTGGAAAGCTGAGATGAGGATATTGATGAATCAAGTGACGCTTTAGTAAATAAAATGAATCCTAAAACAAACTCAGCCTGGATAAACTCTCAATACAACTTGTTTAATTTTATGAGAAATACAAATTGTAAGTTTATCAGAAATTAATGAAAGGACTCTTGTTGATTGCATTCGAGATGTCAAACTTGATAAGTACACGACGTATTCTTAAATGTTATCAAAAATTTATCAAAGATCATAACATTATCATCAAAATTATCTTTTATATTAATTTTTTAAATAATTATTCTTATCATAAAAATTATGTTTTATATTAATTTTTTAATAATTATTCTTATCATAAAATTATTTATAATTATTTAAAAATTAATAAAATTGAGATAATTATAAAATTCTTTAAATAAATTCAAAAGAATTCTTACTTAAATAAAATTGAGATAATTATAAAATTCTTTAAATAAATTCAAAAGAAAATTTTAAAGTTTGAAGTTTTATTAAATTTAAGTTTAATTTGATTCGAATTTCGATAAATTCAATTTTTAATCATTAATTTCATATCCAATTAGTTTGATGTAAAAATATAAAGTTTAGACCTCTTAGTTAAGTTTTAATAAATTTAAAATTTAACTATTAATTTCACATCAAAATAGTTTCACGAAATATGCTTCCAAGAACTCACACATCAAAGATAGAGTAAATATCCCATATATTGATTTTCCTTTAACCAAACCCAAACCCAAAACCAAAACAACCCCTCCTTCCGTTTGTTCCTTCCAAGTAAAGCACTACCATTCCATCCTTTGATCTTCCCTTGAACAGTAAGTTAACTGAATCAACTGTCTAAACTGTCATCTTTTGTTCGCTAAAACATCTCATCCAATGTCCCCTTCTTCACAACTATGCATATCCCCAAGACCCCACAAGTCCAAGTCTTTCAACCATTGTACAAAGCATAACCAGACAAGTAAGAGCATAGAGCTAGTTAGAATAAGAAAGGCATTTCAAGTTTTCTCAAATTCCATTCCTAGCCTTCTTCCAAACACACAGTTATTAATAATGGAGGAAGAGAGTTTCAGATTTATCTCCATGGACGAGCTGAAGATTCGAGGAGAGCTTGAGATGGATATAGAGAGACACTTGGAGGAAGAAATTAAAGATGGGATATACCAACTTGCAATAAGGTTGCAACACCTTTATCAGCGGCAGCAGAAAGAAAGGAATGCTAGAGAAGTATCAAAATCAGGTGCACCAAAAGAAAGAAAGAACAAAACAACACTCTCTGAAGTGAACATAACCATAAGGTTGGATGGTGGAACCAAGATTGAGATTAAAGAGAGCAAGAAGGAGATTGCTGAAAAGGGCAGGCTAAAGACACAAAAACATGACAACTTTCATGGCTTGCTATCTAGGAGAACCAGCAAGTTCGATTGGGCAAAGAGTCTGAGATCGGATCCATTTGACTCCCTTAACGAAAAGAATGACGAGAAAGGTCTTGTCACTGTTTGTTCAAGGCAACGTAAGGTGATCAATGCAAATGTTTGATTCCAAGAGTATAATTCTTGGTTTGGTTAATTTTTTAAAATAATTTTGGCATAATATCTTTTCCGCATTGTTATTAAGGGAATAAATATATTTTGAATTTTTTAAGTTAAGGTTATTATTATTTTATTCATTTGATTATTATTATTTATTTAGTATTTGAACTTTAATAATAGCTCTCTATTCGAATTTTTATTATGGTTAACAAAAATTATATATTCAAATAATTAACGAAATTTACTTTTAGACAACATGAATAATTATTCATATTTATAATTATTTCACAATTTGAATACTTTAAATCTATATAAGATAGACGAAAAAGGTGTGACATCTTTATTTGGGAAATAGGTGTTAAATATTATATCAAAATAAAAGAAGAAACGTAAAAGGGTTTATGAAATTATAAAATTAATTATTTAATTAATTATTTTTTATCTTATAATTATGATAATTCAAACTTGTAAGAATTTATATACATAAGATAAAAGTTTATCATAAATCTATTACTTGGATTTTGATAAGAATAACAAAATTTTACATATATCAATTATAAAAAAATTTAAAAAAGTAAAATGATAAGATAATAATATAGTACCGAAATAAGGTCATTCTTTATATGGTGTTTATGCCTATCTTATGTTTTAGTTACCAAATATTTAATTTAATTATCATATACATTTGGAGGTATTTTTTGTTTATTATTATTGTCATTTCAAAACAATATATCTATTAGTTAGAGATAAAATTGCCTATTACTGTACCTCTTCAAATCCCGCGTATTAATATGATTTGGTTCATTATTACTTTGACTTTTGGTTGGAAAGTCTATGGAGTTATGAGTTAAGATGCAACATGAGTAGTTAAATAGCCAGGTGGGAGTTCATTTTAATTATTAATATTTAATGGCAAATAATCCAAACTAGTCTTTTTCCAAGCAGTATAATTTTTATTTGATCTTTTATTACTTCTAAGTCTTTTGTTAAAAATTTTGAGATATTATAAACAACTTGAAAGAATAATTCATGTCATGTGATTGAATTGAAACTCCTAAAAGAGATATTTAAGGATTGATATTAGAGGTAGATACTATAATTCTTAATTAAAGATAAGAATAATAAAAATTTTCTCTTATCTTAAACCCAGTAGTTGTTAAATTACAAATTGTAATATTTTTAATAAGCTAACATAATTAAAAAGGACGATAAATATATCATGATGATTATTGTTTAATTTGTTACAATTAAGTACCTCATTTACAATTTTTGTAATAGCGCATAAACTAGATATCAATGTGTTTAAAACTGCACAGAAAGTTAAATTAATAAGATAAGAAATGTAAGGTATAAAAAGTTCAATCAATATTAGACGGTCAAGGATTCAGTAAAGATTGAATAAAATTGAAAAATTTGAAAACATATTGAAGAAAATTATCCCTGCCTAACGAGAAATTTAAAATTTAATTGAAAAAGAAGATTGTTAAATAAAAATTAATCAGTTTATTTTGATTTATAAAAACTAATTAGTTTACAAAATCAGTCAAACCTTTCAAGCTAAGTTGACCCTACGAACTCAAACATAAAACGAAGTCTAATCCAACCCAAACTTGCACTGATAACTTGCAGTACTCGAATTGCCAAACATACTTTGAATGCCTAAAACAAGTATTAAGAGAAAAATGCATCATATTACTAAGCACACATGTTGATAACTATAGTAGGATCAATCACCCTGTAACACTGTATATTTCATGTAGTTTAGTTGTGGGCGCGAGAAGAAGCAAGAGCTATCAACAATAGTAGTATATTGTTTTTCTTGGCAGCAAAGTTTGAAACATCAAGCAACAGCTTATAAACTTGAAACATCAAAAACCTTGTATAGAATTGGTAAACTAGCCAAAACATGCACATTTATCTATACTTTACCTTATATAAGCAATTAAGTTACCTTGTAATCTGTGTTCTTCTTTCCCTTTTTTATATTTTTGGCTCAAAACAAGTGTAACTAATGCAAGAAAAAAAAGAACTTGTTTAAATGCAGGATAAAAGGTTGAAAGGAACAGGAAATCTTAGAACTAAATAGTTTAGAATGAACTGGGTATCAAAGGAGATTCTAGGGATTTTCAAGGTATGGTTGGAGAGTTTAAGAACATTTTTGCTGCTAAAAATCTGACCACTCATTAGCTGGTCGACTTTATTTGGTGCTACATGCTGGCTTTTATGGGGTTGGCCAAATAGGTCCATTTTTTACACTCATTTTTTGTGGCCCTCCTCACCCATTTCTGTTATTTTGTCCTATGCAGATCAGATTTACAAGCTTACCGCTTGGCAAAGGAGCATTGATACGGAACATCGCCCTCGTCACAAACAACTTATAGGATGGTGCAAACCTCCTATCGGGTGGGTCAAGTTAAACACGGATGACGCTTGCAAATGTTCCTCTTCCTCAGCCACCGCTGGGGGCCTCATCCGGGACAGTACAGGCAACTGGCTTGGAGGCTTCATCCAGAATCTCAGTTGGTGTTTTACGGTGTCAGCGAAACTTTGGAGAGTATATACAGGGCTCACGCTTGCGTGGAATCTAGGCTATCGACGGATTAAACTTGAAGTGGACTCGGAAGTGGCAATCAACCATCTCTCCTCCTCGACAAGATGAGCAATGACCCACAATCCTATAATTCAGGGTATCAATGAATTGTTTAAGCGGAACTGGACTGTTGTGCATCGGCATATCTACCGTGAGAGTAACAGATGTGCTGACTGGTTAGCGTCCTATGTTGAGCATTTTGTATTAGGAACCATTTATTTTGATATTACACCCATTAGTGTCATGCACTCCTTTTAGAGGATAAGTCGAGAATCTGCTTCCCTAAACTCGTAATGTAATCTGTTATCTTCCCTCTAAAAAAAAATCCAACCACTCTTCTTATTATAATGGTCGGATAGTTTGTTTATATAACTATGTTCTTTTGGCAATTCAACTTTTGGAGCTCTTCTGACCAACTTGCACATCTTCACTGTCATTTAAGGGGTTCGGATAAGAGGTTTTTTCTTACTATCATTTATGCCTCTAATTTTGGGTTTCAATGACAAAAACTAGGGTCGGTTGAAACCATGGTTGGACCTTAGTCAGATGCAGCATACTGTGGATAAACCTTGGTTGGTTGTCGAAAACTTTAACTGTTTTCTCTCTTCAACTAAAATTGAAGGGGGAGATTATTTAATGCTGGGTTAACAAAGGATCTCTCCTCTTTCCTTTCCGCGATGGATTTGGTTGATTTGAAGGCCTCGAGTCGGAAGCTAACTTGGTCAAATAACCAACAGGGGGATTTTTTCATTCGAAAAAAGTTGGATCGAGCTCTTGTTAATTCGGCTTGGTTAGGTCATTTCTCCCACGCATATGTGTATTTTGGGGACAATCTCCTCTCTGATCACTCTTTCATATTGATCCAGAGATTGGAAGAGAGCCCAAGACCTACTGCCCCATTTCGGTTCTTTAATTAATGGGCTTATTGAGATGGAGGGATTTAGTGACTTGGTGGATAGGTGCTGGTTAATTAATGTGGTTGGTTACAAATCCTTTCAATTAATGTAGAAATTGAAGAAGGTAAAGGTTGAACTGAAAAGTTTCTTATCTCGGTAGTATCTGGAAATAACTAACTTAAGGGAGAGGCTTTTGATAGCTCAAGATGCTTGCTACCACCATCCCCATAACGTTTTCCTCCGAACTACGAAAAGCTACTGCCTCCGCAATTACACGGAAGCCCTACAACTTCAAAAATCCATTCTTCACTAAAAGGCCCAGTTAAACTGGCTCAAGGAAGGGGATACCAATTTTAAGTTTTTTCATGCTTTCTTATTGGCTCGTTAGAATACCACATAATATCAATCCTTAAGGATAATAGAGGTCACACTTACTCTTCTCAACCTCAATTGCAGGAGTTGGTTAGAACACATTTTGCAGAATTGATGGGTGAAGATTCTTCTTCCTTGCCAAGTCTTAATATGATCACTTTAATGGAAGCTTCAATTAAACCTAACATCTTGGAACAACTGATGCAGCCTGTTACTTGTGAGGATGTCAAACAAGTCCTTTTCAGTATGAAACCCTCCAAAGCACCTGGTTCTGACAGTTTTACTGCTTCATCCTTCCAAAGGACTTGGGATATCACAGGTGAGTTGGTTTCTTCTATGGTGTTGGAATTTTTTGAATCTGGGAAGATGCTTAAGGAGTTAAACCATACATATATTTGCTTAGTTCCTAAAAAGCAACACCCTAAAAATATGTATGATTTCATACCAATTTCCTATTGTAATACCATATATAAAATCATTTCTAAGATCTTAGTAGAGAGGCTAAAAGTGGCCATCACTGGCATCATCAATCCAGCATAAGGAGCTTTCATCCCGGGGAGGAACATTAGGGATAACATCCTCCTCTTACAGGAGTTATTAAAAGAGTAAAAATTGGGCAGAGTTGTCTTCTTCAAAGCGTTTGATACAGTAGTTGGGGATTCATTCACTTATGCCTTGAAGCTATTAAGCTACCACCTTGGTTCATTGATTAGATTATGGCTTGTATCTGAACTCCTTCTTTGAGTATTCTTGTCAATGGGATCCCAACCAAACCAATCCAGATAGCTAAGGGTATTTGACAGAGGGACTCCCTATCTCCTTATCTTTTCTCTCTGGTTATGGAAGGATTCTCCAGGTTGATCACTAAGTTAACTGAATGCAACAATAGGTTCCGATATCACTTCAAATGTGACACCCTCAAGCTTACTCATCTTATCTATGTTGATGATCTCTTACTTCTCAATAGCACTGACACTCACTCTCTTTCTATGATTTAGCATGCCTTGATGTTATTTGCGGATTGGTCTAGGCTCCATCTTAATTCGGAAAAAGGTACTGTGCATATCTCAGCTAATGTGTGTAATCCAGACCTTATTTGTCAGACTATGGGGTTGAATTCTCACCCTGGCATATACTATTATTTGGGTATCCTCATCTCCTCTTCGAAACCATCTTGGTTAGAGTGTTTACCTCTGCTAGAATACAAAAGGGTGCAAGCTTGGCAAAACAGGTTCCTATCTTATGCTGCTAGACTTACTTTGATTATTTTTATCATGAGTAGCTTGCATTTATATTGGGTAGCCCATATATCTTTACCCAAGGGAGTCCTAAAGGACATAGACAAAATCCTAAAAGCCTTTTTTTGATATGGGAGTTCCGACAAAGCAACAAATGCTAAAGTTAAATGGAGTGAGGTGGTAACCCCTAAGGTGTTTGGAGGTTTGGGATTAAGTCTATTGACTCCACTCAAAAAGTCTTAATGTGTAAGAGGCTTCGGAGGTTATATACTAATCATAATGCGTTATGGGTTAAATGGCTTCATCAGTACCACTTCCACAATGGTAACTTCTAGTAAGTTGGCATTAGGAAGGAATTTTCTTATATTCTAATCCAAATGTTGCATATGTGTGACACAATTTATCCTTGCATTAAGCACCAGGTCAGTAATGGAAGTCGGACCTGGTTTTGGTTTGACAACTGGGTAGACTACAGTCCACTTATTTCACATCCTTGTATTCAGCATTTGAGTAATATAATTTCTCTGAATTTGAGGGTCTCTTCCCTTCTTTGTAATGACCATTGGCAAGGTACTTTCAGAGGTTTCAATACTCTGGCTCCCATTTTATCTTCTATTCTCGATGTGCTACGGGATGATGTCATCTTGTGGAAGTTGGAAACTAGTGAGTAGTTCACCAACAAGTCTTGTCATCTACTACATACTCGTGGGATTAACTAAGATACCTTGGTCTTCTCTTTTATGGCATAATTCTATCTCTCCTAAGGCGTCCTTCATGTCGTGGCTTGTTATTCTCAATAGACTCAAGACTAAACATCATTTGCATGGAAATATCGACACTACTTGCTCTTTGTGTAGATTGGAAGTTGAAGACCGTGATCACCTCTTTTTCTTATGCACATACTCAAAAGTAGTCTGGATAGGATCCTACATTTGATACCGGGATCGGCCTCTCCCTACTTTTGGCGCCTTTCTTTCTACCATCTACGACCTTTGGAAGGAACGTAACTCGCGATTATTTGCTCATAAGGAAACTGGAGCCTATCGGATTGCGGAGAACATAATTAATTGGATTCAATCTTTTTTAATAGAAAAAAATCTACACACTACCTTATCTGATGACATGAAGTATAGTTGACACGCTTAGCTTGGTTATGTAAATAAGTTGTGTTAGATTTGCTTTCTTTTGTTGTATATAGTCTTGAACTCATTGTAATATTGGTTTAGATATATATTTTCCTTTTATTTTTCAACAAAAAAAAAACCAACATGTTACTCTTAGATTAACATGTAATCGAAAATACTTAAACTTCAAAACGTATAATCATTCCTAAACTCAAGTTAATTCAAACACCCTTACTTTTATTCTTCAAAATTTAAGTTTATTATTTCGAGCATGCATGAACTTGCAGACATTTTGAGTCAGGAGTTTTACATCAGAAATTCAGATCATGCTTTCCCAAGAAAAAGCATTTGGAGAAGTGATCATGTACATATACCAAATTCAGAAATCAGTGATGTTATTTTACATATTAGACTATAAAGATGTAGAATATTAAATGCAAAAAGTAAATATTATAATGAGAAGAAAGCAAAAGACACAGGCGACAGAAGCGCCTGTAGGAAGGAGGCCCCATGATTAAGCTTTTTCTTTTTCTTTTTCTTATTGAACATTAAAAGTTAGAAAGAGTTACAAGTGCCTTTAGGAGACAAAAACCAGTCAACAACAGAAGAAGAGAAGAAGAAAGAAGAATTCTGATCAAGTCATCAACATGAGTGACTACTTTAAACCCCTTCATTAAAAAGGTCTGATCTTCGAACATGGTTTTGCATTTCTAGGGTTTCTTACCAATAGTGTGTTTGTTGTTATGCATCCAAACCTTAAGCACATGTCTCTTGACTCCATTTTCATTGCAGAACTGCTGCACTACATCTTCATCATGCTTTTGTATCCTCCATCCCAAACTCTCTGCAAGTCCCAACATTTTGTCTTTCTGTTCTTGTGTAAACTTAGTCCTAAACCTCTTCCTCGAAGAACCTCCACTCCCGCCACCACTCGGATTATTCGAAACATCCTCTTGATCCTCCCTACTATGCCCTCCAGAAGTCGAAGGAAATGTCAACGGTCTCTGTTGCTGCGGAGTCACGTGGAGGTACCCAGCCGGAGTCCGGTAACAAGGGGTGAATTGTCGAAGCGGAGGGTGGCCGTGGAAGAAGAACTCTCCGCCACTGGTCGTCAACGCCAAGTCGGTAGCTTCCTTGCGGTGGAAGTTACGATGGCAATAGCAAGCTGCGCATTTGAGGGCGTCGAGAGTGCCCTCAGCTCCGGCCGGCAAGAATTCACCGCATCCGTCGACGGCGTGGCCGCCGATCCCCACTGCATGATTTTTCAAACACTCCCTGTACCTTGGCTTAACATTAACACTAACTTCGCGGCTTGTGGCCCGACCAGAATTGCCCAATGTATCATAACTTGGTGCAGACAACCCCGTCTCTCCTTCTTCTTCTTCTTCTACTTCCTCTTCATGCTCTTCTTGATCCTCAAGCTCCATGATCACAACCCTTGATTATTAACTTAAGAAACAGTGAGACAAAGATTAAAGATGAAGTAAGATAACGCCAAAGCGATGTTCTTTTTCACTGTCTGAAAGGAGGATGTTTTGGCTTCAATGGACGGTGAAGTGGAATATATATGGGCTTTTCACCGGCTGTTACCGGTAAAACCGGTGGTTTTACTGCTCAGTAAAAGTTGAGATTGTACAGGAACAGAGACTACGGAGCAAAGATCAGGAGGATTAGCTTTTTATATTTGGTGCTTTGGAAAGACGGTACAGTCTCCGCACAGAAGCATTGGAACCCAACGCTCTTCCACGCCGGTCCAGATTTTATGGTGTTTTATTGTGTCTAGTGAATCTCAGTCATTTATTTATACAGGCTCCACGTTTATTTATGTGGAACTCACGCAGGACCCGCATAAATGAATGACTGAAATTTACTAAATACAATAAGACACCGTAAAACTGGACAGAAAATCTTGTTTCGTTCTACGCGCCATCTTCAATTCTTAGGTGACGGATAATGCGGTGGAGCATGATTTTTTGCACGTGA
>JAOQMQ010000194.1:24396608-24407116 GCA_027563845.1 Erythroxylum subrotundum
ATCTTGTTTCGTTCTACGCGCCATCTTCAATTCTTAGGTGACGGATAATGCGGTGGAGCATGATTTTTTGCACGTGAAAATTTGATCTTATAATTGAATAATTTACTAATTTAAAAATATCAAAGTTATGGAAAAAGTTTCTAATTTTTTTTAAATCTCTTATCTATTAAAAAAAAGGTTAACATAGTCTAAAATTTCTAATCTTATAATTTTTAATTCAGTTCTCAAACTTTTAAAATTTTAAGTAACCAATTTTTTATAATTTTAACAACTCATTTGAAAATGTTAGTTTTGTTAATATTTTGATTATTTAGCTAACGAAATCTTTTTTATCTATGACATATAATTAATGTTTTAAAAACCACACTCTAAGTTAAACCAATAAGACAAAAGGTTTAAGATTTAACTGATTTTAGACGTCATAAAAATAGTTAAAGATTGAATAATTTGGAATGATTAAAGGACATTGTTTTTGCCTTTAAAGAATTTGACGTTTAATTAAAAAAGAAAACTCTTAAATAAAATTAATTGGTTTATTTTGGTTTATAAAAGTCAATTAATTTATAAAAACTAGCCAATTAATTAACAAATTAATTAGTTTTTAAAAATAAATATTATTAAAGTAAATTGAACCAATAATTTAAAAGCTATCCGAAAAATTAACCGGTTCAAAAATTTTCATGGCTTAGTGTTTTGATTTTTTAAACATTGCGTACAGGCGTCCTCGTAAAAAATTAGTTGTCATCTAATTATCTATATGGACTAAAACATTCAACTCATAGACTCTTTTACATATTGGATTCGGTATATTAGTTCACGAGTATGATTAATTGACAATTAATTTTTCACATTAGCATCGACATGTCATGGACCAAAAAAGATTCCGTTAGCTATATCAAAATACTAACATAACTAACGTTTTAAACTCAATTGTTAAGATTATAAAAGGTTAGCCATTTTAAAAAAATTTATCCCATTAAAAAATAATAATAACATAGGTGCTATGCAATGCAATCAATTAAATATTATTAATAATACAACTCATTTTTAAATTTATTCTAAAACCATTTAAATATAATTTAGACAAATAATTTATAATAATTATGTAACACACCACTATCATAAAGCATATGCCCGAATATTCAAAGGACATCCGAGAATATGAGAATGGGATGTTAGAGCAATCATATTCACTTATTATAGCATCATAGAAATACAAGTATTTCAAATGACTAAATTTCCTCATTTTATTCACAAAAATAAACTGACTTTGTCGTTACATTCCATAATCCATATATTTACATAGGGATGGCAAAACCGGCCACGACCAACCATGGAACCAGACCACAGGTTGACCCGTGGCCCGACAATTCTTTGAAAACGAAATCATTTTGTCAAAAACGACTTCGTTTTTGACTTTTTCTTAAAAATATATATATGACGGGCTGGGTTTGGCCCGGCCCGTCTGTGGCCCGTCAGGTCATGAGCTGACCCATCCTAACTCGACGAGCCGCCGGCCACACGGGCTAGGGGTCCAGTCGGGCTGGGCAAGACCATAAGTAGCCTGGGCATGGCCTGACCCATTGACATCCCTATATTTACATTACAAAAACATCTGAGAGTTTACTATTCTATACAAAATATCTAACATGAAATGGAATGCTAACATAAATATTCTAATTAAACTCCTCAGACATCAGCTGACTAGACCTTCGAGTCATTCTTGTCTCTAAAGTTGACAATAGTAAACTGCTACTAGATTGCCTTAGAAGCTAGGTTTCCTCAGTATCTAAAAAACAACGTTACAATTTTGATAAATTTTGCGAACTCAGTGAGTGAACCATTATCGATGTGCTCACTCAAAACAGAACACAAATATCACAAGTATATAACATAATTCAATCAGTATCTCACATCATTAAGAACCAGATCTCATATATCACATCATTCAGAATTTAGTACCTGATTATAGTAGTATACATCATATTTCAACAAGCCCGTTATGAATACAAACATTTCATTTAATCATTTTAGAATATTTCAATCATTCATATCATCAACTTGTACACAAAATTTGCATACCATCATATCAACTCAATTTAGTCATTCTTTGCAATTATTCACATGATCCATGTAAAGATATATATGCAAATGCACATGAGTCTCTACTTTTATTTATGTTTTTTGTGACCGTGCGCCTATTTAACTGTCTCATATCCCTTATAGATACCAGGCTCATTTCAGATATTGTCTCATACTCATTGTAGATACCAGACTCGTTAATCGTTGAATTTGCGGCTCTTTGTGCACATTTTCTGAGCTTTAAGCTCTTGTTCACGTTAATCACTCCGGTCACAACTCCTTTATTTGATCATGCATATCAATGTCATAAAATGCATCATTTCACATATTATGCTATTAGTAACTTTCATTCAGTGTGCACAGTTATTTAGCATATTTATCGGATCTGAGCCCGACATTCAATATACAGTTGAGAACACATCTCATGCACATTAAATTTGAAAACACTTCCAATATAATCCCGAATATCAAACTCCTCGGACCAATAATGTCTGGAATATAACAATCATATCAGTAACAGTTCAACACCTTAAAGTTAATTAAAAACAATTCAAACATGATGAGAAAACATCTAGGTTAACCACTTAATTCAAACAGAAGCACATATATAATTGAGATTACACATCTAGGTCAACTCACAATACACTCCAGATAATTATTGCCTTGACGATTCGGTAATGTCTGGATATTGTCGGTCTATTTGTGCTTCTATATCATGCAATACACACATAATTACATATTACTAACTTGTTTAATCAAATGAGTACTTAATCATACACATGTATATGTGTTATATTCAATGCATGCTCAATTGATTATCTCGGATATTTATCCTTATTCACAAGTCTTGATCATTCATTTATCATAGCTTGTATATATCTAGTTTATAATTAGGTTTATGCCTTAAGTAAGTTTGATTACCCTCAATTCTTTAATCATACATTCATCAATCCTTTCCTAGCATTATATATTTACACAATTACCCAATTCTCATTTAATTATATCTATTTTATTACTTATATCCTTTGGATTACATTTGCATTCATAAGAATATCTTTATACTATTAACAATCATACTTCCCAATTCATATACATTAATATGAAACAATCCATTCTTTAATTTATAACCTCAATTAACAACTTAAATTTATCAAACACTTAATCACTTAATCAAGCAACTTTCTAGGTTTATTTGAAGCCCCAATCATGTCCTAATGCTCCAAAGCAAAGCAACTTACCCTTTTATGGTTTAACCATCACACAAAACACAATTTTTTCACTTCAAAGCATTGCCCATGATCGTGTCCTTCCCACGATTGTGGCATAGGTAAACCTAAGGTATTCCTTCATTTTCCTTCAAATATTTTTTTTTTCCAGTTTTTAACATCTTCATACCAAATTCAACACATCTTCATCATAGTCCATTACTTATACCTCAATTATAACTTAATTATACTTCAAATCCTCATCAATTCCATATCCAATTCTAATTCAAATCATTCATTTGGTAGCTTACAAATTATGATCTTTTATGCATCAAAATCAAAACAGAAACTATCATTCATCGATCATACATGTAGTCCTAGTTCTTTCGCATTTCAAGATCACTATATTAACACTTTTCTTTAACATATATTCACCTTCATTATACCTCAAAATCCAATCTAATTCATCCATAAAATAATCTATAACTTTCGATTTTTTATACATCGAGAAACAAGCATAAAAGTGTCTAAGTTTATACATCATATTCCAACATACTTCATCATTAACATCATATGCAATCCATCTTGATCCAATCATCATAAACTTTCTATTACCACATGCCATAAAGATAATCTTTTACTTACTTATCTAGCTCAAATTTCAGTTCAAAGATCAAGCTAATTCAGCTCTCCATGCATGCAAAATCATCACAAATTCAAGGTAATAACAGGTTGGTTTTTGGCTAGAATAAAGGACAACCATAATCTGATTCTTTAACTATCTTGTGAAGGCTAAAAAACATGGATTATTGGTGTAGCAATTGGACATAAACATAGACAAAACACAGGGATGTAAAGTTGAGAGGATTTTGGTGGTGTGAGAAGAAGAAAGAAGAAGAAATGAACAAAACTGCTTTTACTTCTGCAAAAGCATAACACCTTAGGTACTAGGTATCACCTTATTACCATGATATATGTCCCTAAGCATGTAAGTCATTTCTCCCTTCCTTAAGCTGCCAATTGTCACCAACATATTAGGTCATTTGTCACTCCATGATTAATGTCATTTGTCAATTAATTACCTATGCCAAATGTTACTCAATTATCTATGTCAAATGTCACTCAATTATAGGCTTAGTCATCCTAATTTTTCATATGTCCACTTGTCTTATCACTTGGCATTTTTCTAGACTAAATGTACATTTAAATGCATCAATTTTCCAATGGTAACACAATTAATTTCAAGTTTACTGATTATAATCCACCAATCTAAAATTAAAGACATAAACAATAAGCAATTCACAATTCACATCATGAACATTTGGTCCACATGTGTTGTTCATTTTACACGTCTTTCCTTTTGTTATTTTAAGGGTAAATGACAGATCATTCCTCTAGTTCAAGATCTTTCCTCTAGTTCAAATAATCTTTAAAAAACTCCCATGATCTTTAAAATTTTTTGAAAACACTTTCTAATTTTCAGTTTTTTTAAAAATATATTCTTTTAGATTTTGATTAAAAAAATAATAAAACACACGTAATATAAACATGATATATAAAACACACACAATATGAACATTATACATAAATTGAAATTTTTACCAAAAAATGACTTTAACTTTAACCCTTTAAAAGATTCAAATTAAACTTTAATATTTTCAAAACGTTTATAACAAACCTTAAATAATATCACATAAATATGTGAATGAGATTAGTAAAAAAAAAAAGAGATAAGAACACCAAAAATAAAGCAGGTGCTTTCATTTGCTCCCAGCGTCTCAAACTTTCCAAAACAAGCTTCACCAACTCTTTATAAAGGTCAATTTTCTCTTTACTTACTCTATCCTTTTCAAACTTATTTAAAAATATAAATGTTAATATTAAACTTTAAATTACTAAAATTACATCTATTTCTCTTATTTTTATTTATTTAGAACTCTAAAATAATTAAATTTTAGTACCACATCATTTAGCTAAAATTGAAGGAAATATGATAAATAAACTTATGTCTATTTAAATAGTAAGAGATCGATATTATTTTTTTAAAAGACCAATATTAAAATTTTGTTATAAACTACAATTTATCTACATTTTTTTGTAAAAATTGAAAGTTGTATTAAAATTTTAAATAATTTAAAGAGAATTTATTCAGAACCTTCAAAAAGTAGTACAACCATTAATAACTAGTTGCAGAGATAGAGAGAATTGCGGAGAAAAAGATGAAGCAGATGGTGACAAGACAAGTAAAGAGCGGCAGTGTGGGAGGGATGATCTTAAATTCCAATTACTATACTTCATGTCAGCCTTTTTTCTTTCTTTGTTTTGTCCATTTCTATATCACTTTTGATCCCATTTCAAGCTCAAAAAATTAAAACTTCATAAATCATCTGCTTATGTTAACAAGTTTATACTGTGTTCTATTAAATTTTATTTATATCAGTTCATACTCTATTATATTAAATTTTATTTATATATTTAAATGAATCTATATAAATATGTGGATAAAATTAAATAACACTGAGTTAAAACACCCTAACATAAACAGACTATCTCATTCTCCTTTTTGCTCCTATACAAAATCTTTAATCATTATTTCAAGAAAAAACAAGGAAAAATATTATTTTTTCCATATTCAAAGAAAATATTACATGATTTTATCTTTGCCCATTTGTTGAATTATGGAAAGAAACAATTTTGCAACAATAACAGTGAAATTCTCGTTAATATGCAGAGTCTAAAGAGGTTTAATAGTACATAGTCTTATCCGTAACTAATAGAAAGACTATTTTTAACAGAAACACATAAAAAATAAATGAAATAAAAATACAAATAAAATTCTTAATATGCATATATAATAAAATAATACTAATTAAACATAAAAATAAAAGAGACATAAAACTAAATGTTATTTTATTGTTTCGTGCTTGTACAAAATTATTTTTAAAATTTTGAGAACTAAATGTTCAAAGAAAATTTTACAAAATTTTATCTTTACCCTTTTCAAATCATGAAAAGAAATAATTTTCAAACAAGAAAAAAGAACAAAATATGTAGTTAAAGGTCATAATCAAAGGTATTTTTTTTATAATATCAATAAGGTTATAATGAGATCCACTTTGAATGTGATAGAGGAAACAAAGGGTAAAGGACACTTGGGATTGTACAAAACCCACCTCCAATGGCTTGGCTGACATTTTGGTATGAGAACAAAGAAAGGTCCTTCCTTTCTTTGCCAAAACTCTCATATTCATCATTCCTTTTGTTTTTTGTTTTTTGTAATTTTTTGTTTTTACCCCTTTCCCACCTAATAAGTCACTCCACTTATTAAAAAAAACTTATAAATAATAAGATCAAATCTTGATATGTCCAATTCAAGATCAAGAATCATTGATTAATAATCCAATATATATACAATTTAGTACAATCATTAAGGTGAATAAGTAAGCAATAGGTAAGCATGTGTGACTATAGGCTTATAGAAGAAAGAAATTTAAGCGGGTTGGAGAAAAAAAAGTTAATTATCATTTATACAACAATTTAAGCAGTCTGAAATTATTTTAAAATTTTTAAAAATTAAAAATTTATATTTAACATATCGAACTCGTCACTTAAATTTGAATTATTTATTTGAATAATAATTTATTAAAATTACATAATTTTATTCAAAGATTTGTTTTGTATGTACTTAAACATAATAATTATTACATGTTCCCTTTAGAAGAAAAAGAAAAAAGTAAAGGGGTAATTTCAAAAGCTAAGGTAAAGAAGGGAATCAATCAACTGCCAAAACTGGCCTGACAAAGTCAAATGCTTCCTCAGCTAGCATCAAGCTATCACTTAAATGGAAGACACTCTCTTCAGTACGAGTGCTACTTCATAAATTCGTGAAAACCCCCCCTTTTTTCCTGTTTTTTTTTTTTTTGGAATTTAATTATAAAAAATTATTTTAACTTCATCAACTTGTCCCTCTCAAGTATCTGAGTATTGTACTTTTCATCTTCCTGTCATGAGTTTGATTCCGAAATTTGTGTACTTTCATGTTTATGGATTTTGTCACGATGAAGTTTATGATGTGATACTTTCATCATACTCTGTTGTTTGATAGCCCTTAAGTTGAAATCTGATATGATGAAGAGGATTGAAATTTTTAAGTTATAATGAGATACTAAATTATTTATAAGTTCTGTTAGCTTTTTACCGTTCTCCAAATTATTTTTAGATGAATTAATATGTAATTATAAATTAATAAATATTCGAAACAATATTTCATCTATAATAATTTTCGTGAAAAACTCTTTTTTTTTTTTTAGATTTATGAGGTGATTCCTAAGCTGGACGAATACAATCGTAGGCTTGCCGCATTCTCAAGGCACTGATCAGAGAAGACGCATAGCATAGATAGTAACGAAAAAAGATGATCTTGGCAAGGCAAAAGGTAATGGCAAATTATGGTCACCATCTATATAGTTAAATGTATTACCAATCTTTACGTATTTTTTTCCTTGTACCCTACATCTCTGTTATCATGTCACATATGCATGTGAGTCTACTAGAAACAGCCTCTCTACAATGTAGGAATAAAGCTGCGTACTATTAGGCCCCCCAGATTCTGCTTCAATGCAGGACTTCGGAGTATGATGATGATAATAATAATATATGTTAATGTTAATATCATACAACATTAGGGATAATAGATTACTATGTGTTCGACTTTAATTATTCTGACTAATTTTAAAGTTAATAAATAAAGACGGATTTGATTAGTTCAAAGTTAAACTTCAGCAAAGTTCAGATTCACCCATTATGCTGCTAATCCTACTTAAGATTATTACTGCAATTACTCGATCTGAAGTAAGATTTTGCAAATGCGATATTCACTAAATATAATTAGGGAACTTATGCAAGCAGTAGTGTGATCTTGAGAAATGACATTATAAAGATGTTTGTGGGTCATCTAAATCTGCTTTGGAGATCCAATCTTAAAGCATGGTTTGTGAACAGTTTAAGGGCAGAGATAACTTTGACATTGTTGTAGAATTTTAGTTTGCATAATCTTTGATTAGGTTAGTGCAAGTCACTTAATCAAGACCGAAAGTTGAAAGGCACATTGTCAACTTCGATTGATGTAAATATAATTGGATAGTTTACGGATAAACTCTTTTATAATTAAAATTTTATGCTTGCCATTTGAGGAATTAGTATTAAACTTTTATGTACTACCCTTAATAGATCATAGAGACTAAAGCTTAGGGTAATGCAAAAAAGCTAATTAGAATATGTATTCATTAATGAGAAAATCATTTGTGCTTATTTCAGTATTTAACATTAAATTTAATATTTGGTACCAATTTTACCGGGTTTAAGAAAAAAAATCTCCACGACAATTTCTACCGATTACTTCGGACAAAGTTAGGATTTGATTCAATTGATGAAATAAATTTTTAAAAATTTTATAAGTTAAGAATTACAAGTTCGAGTAACATAAGATTGTAACTTTATTTAAAGTTCTAAAGAGAATAATTGATAAGAGTGGAAATAGATTAAATATTTTTTAAAAAATATGTAATTTATGAATTATAACTTATTTAAAGTTTTGAAGAGATTAATTGGTACGAGAGTAAATAGATCAAATAATTTATCCAAAATATATAATTGTATAATAGACAATTTATTCTAATTTATACTTAAAAATAATGGAAATTATTAATAAAAAAAAGTCAAGGTGATCAAAAGTGTAATCATACAACTATGATGTGTAGGCTCAACACAAATCATCTACCAAGCTACTATATTTTATAGTGTTGTCCTACGTCCAATCCACCGGCCTACAAGAGAGGGATTGCACATCTTTGTCACTATAGCATATTAGTCAAAAAGAGATAACAAAACTCACTTAATGTAATGACTATGAAATGGGAATTTTTCACTACAACAATTTGATGGTAACATGAAGGAAAATTTCATTATAAGGCTAATATTTTTCGGGAATTCTCTCGTTATCATGCATTACGGTTCGAAAAAAATTGATATTCGAATGAATTAATTATTAAACAATTCAAAATTTAGTCAGTTCTGTAACCTATGTTTGAATTTTAAAAAATAGTACTAAAATGTTACATTAAATTCTCTATTGATATAAATGACGTGACGAATTACTTGCCACGTGACTACTAATTTATTATTTAATAAAATAAAAAAATGTTAAATTAATACAAATTTAATTAAAATTTCTCAAAGACTATAAAACTTGTTTTTCTCACAACAAACCTTAAGATTCAATCAAAAATCTTCTTTTTTCTTCTCCAAGTCTTTGTTTAGTTAAAGGCTAGTGATTAGGCAAATCATGGCCAAGAGGTTTTAAGGTAAGCAATGAACTTTCTATATTAAATGGAAAAAGGAATGATGGGTTACAGATCATACACTAATTAATCAATGATAAAGGAGTCTTAGTGGCAATGACAATTATGAAACTCCAGAGAAAGTAAGCAATCAATCCACTTGAACACCATCTATGGAAGCTATTCTGTAGTAAAACTGACGTCAATAGTATTGATTTTTAATGCTTTAAGATGATTATGAGACCCAGACTTAGGCTTAGACCTAGGAAAGTGAGTAATACGTGTTAAGAAGGGTTCGAAATCCTTAAGAGGAAACTTATAATTCAAGGTAATTATGATCTTTGGAGACCTACAAGAACCTCTCGTGAGAGTGATCACATCTACCGACATCTTAAAAATTGAATTGAAAATTAAACGGATAAGACAAGAGGTTTAAAGTTTAAAAGGTTCAATTGGTATTATACTGTCGTAAAATTTGTTAACGATAAAATAAAATTAAAAATTTTAAAATATGATTGAGGGAGACCGTCATTATCTAATTCATTGAAGATTTTGAAGATTAATTAAAAAAAGAAACTAGAAAATAAAAATTAATTAATTTATTTTAATTTATAAAAATCGATTAACTTACGAAACTGAGCAATTAATTAATAAACAAGTCGATTGTTAACAATAATAATTAATAAAATAAATCAAATCAAAATATGAAAAATCAAATAAAAAATTCAACTAATTTAAAACTTTTATTTTTAAATCGACCGAAGTATTTAAATTTTTTAATCATTTACATTTGCAAATCGGTGCATTTTTTCTTCCTAGAGTGTGGGTACTACTACTTTCACTTCCTGGAAAATCGCAAATCAATAATTACCGTACCTCGTGT
>JAOQMQ010000194.1:24411755-24430033 GCA_027563845.1 Erythroxylum subrotundum
AATCAGATGTAATGATGATATAATTAGATCAACAGTCAATATCGGAATTAGATCAACTGTCAATCATCCCACCTAACCAAAAACAAAGAGAAATGCAAAATAGTTATATCTGACGGTTAATTAATTACTGACAGTGCTGCCATGTGTTCCCAGCGAGATCTTCAGCTTTCCTACTCGCTTCTCCAACCTTCTTTCCCCATCTTCCTAGCACGTCCTTCACGGTCCCCATCCTCTCTGCTCAAACAATGACACAAATAATATTTGAAAAAACAAACAATAAAAATAACTTAATTTTCCATATATTTTGATTCACCTTTGAACGATAAGGAAGATGAAGAAGACGCAGGAGAAGAAGAAGTGTAGGGATTAGATCCATCGAAGTAAACATCTCTGCTGTTATTATAACTATTGCTATTGTTCCGAGAGTCGCTCACCAAATCGGGACTCCAGCGGACCGACTTTCTAGTAGATCCATTACGGTCAGCGGCTTGTAACTGCTCGCTTTCGGCTGCCGAAGTCTGAGATTCCGATCCGGCGACAGAGGAAATTTTGTTCGCCTCTACGTTTAGAGCATCTTCGGCTTTCAGATCCTTAAGAGTCTGATTACGCTGCGGATCCAGACCGTCCGGTTCGGGTTTCCGCTCCGACTCCGACTTGGGGTGGGGTTCCATGTTCTAAATGATCGGGTCACGGTGGCGCGTGAAATTGGAGGAGTTTAATGTTGTCTTATTTTATACATATATTTTCGCTTTTGTTGTTTTTACTTTTTATATTTTATTTCTTTGGAGAAAGTGAAGGCTTTGTCTGGGACGAGTGGTATTTGTTGCATCACAGAACTAAACGGGATGTCGTTTTTCGGCGCGTTTCAACTGAGTACCAAGTCCAACACAAGGCCCAAACAAATAGTGTTTATTTACGGCTGATATGCTTGAAAATTGTGTAAATTAATTATTATTTTTAATTATATTAATACTCAATGATGAAATGAATTTCCTCTTGAATTAAATTTTTTAAAAATGATTAATTAATAATAACCTAGGATTATAAAAATAATTTTCTTATAATAAAAATTCAAAACTATTATTCTTTGGGGAGCATACCAAATACATTATTAATAATATATGATTATTGATTAATCACATATTCTAATTAAGTAATTCAAAATTAACAATTAACTCAATTTGATTAAATCAAAGGCCTTGTTGTGAATCCATTAGTAGGATGGTAATGGGCTAGCCTATGGGCCTAGATTCAGATATTTTTAATGGATCAGATCCAAGCTCGACTGGACCCAATTAAAAAAAGTCATTATTTTATACTTTTATTTTACAAAAATTAGTTGGATTGACCCATAGGCCGATCCATTGTCATCCCTATCTGTTAGTAATTTTTTTGAAAATTTTCATTTGTTATAATGTCAAAAAAAATTATTTTAATAAAATTTCATAACATCATTGTTATTAGTTATTATTACTTAAAAAATAAATAACTTAATATTGAATTATGTAAAAATGATTAAAAAAATTGAAATTGAATTAAAAAATCTTGAGTTATTATTGAATTTATTTTGTTCTCTTTTATGTAATAATAACAACAATAATAATTTAGTGAAAGTTTGGGCGATACGTAAGATCTGAAAAATTCTAACAATACGTAATCTTATTCTTATAAAAGACTTTTTTATAAAATGTACCTAAAAGTCAACTAATCTTTTAACCAAGAGGAGATAAATAAGGTTAAATTAAGTCAAATCATTTTTATTTTTGTGTGTTATATTTAATCAAATTAAGTAGTCAATTTCATGAATATTTCAAATAAGATCAAGTTAAATTAATTTTGTTTGCAAACATTTAAATAAAAAATAAATCAATTTTCTATAAGTTTCGAGTTAGGTGAAGCATCCTATCCACCCAGCATTACTTTTTTGTAATGGAATGTTTCTGATGACCTAATACCAGAAAGGGCCTGCATAGTGCTTCAGTTGCATTGCGATCGCTTTTGTCTATTAGTAAAACAGAGACCTCGTCTATTGGTCTGACGGATTCGTTAAGCCTACTTTGAAACATTAATAAGTTTGTAACGAACAAATGAGCAGATGTCCAAGGTTTTACTAGGAGATACTAACCACCAAATTGTTACTACACTTGGCTAATCAGTATAGGAATCAATAATAACGTATCCGTATCTTTTAACCTAGACATCAATTAACGACTAGGATTGATGTTTATAAAGTTTTAGGTAGGACCGACCAGACATAAATTAACGACTAGGACATAAATTAACGACTAGGATTGATGTTTATGAAGTTTTAGGTAGGACCTGCTCAACGTGACTTAAATTGGTTTTTCTAAGACGCAACAAAAAATGAAAAGGAACGGCAAAAGAAGTCTCTTTCACTCTTTTGCCATCCCCCTTCCTTGGGATCTTTCGTTCCGCTTTCTGAAGGTTGGCGTGTTCTTGGAAAGATGAGATGCGAATCGGGAGGACCAGCCGTGCTTGGAGTTGTAATTGTACACGGCTAGATCTAATCTAGTGTAGGACGGGTTGTAAAGGTTGACTTCAGTTGAACTGCAGCTTCCAAGGTCCTTCCCGTTGCAGTACACGGCGGGTTGGCCAACGTCATTCCAATTATGCACGGCAGTGACGTCCAACTCGGTTTGATTTGGTCCGTCTTTGGATTTTCAGGTTTGATATTAAGTTTAAGTTTGAACTGGCTGAGTCTGAGAACTTAAAATTTTATTAAAACGCGTACATTTTTTAATAATATATATATATATGTAATTAATTTATAAAGTATATGTCATTTGGTTAACTAATAATTTAAAATTTAATTACAGCTGACTTCTTAGAGAAAACTAAAGAATTTTCACTAAATATTTAATTAAGTCAGTCTTAAAGGGTAAACAGATTGTTTTTGGGCAAGGTCGTGATTCCCTGCATAATTTGTGTTCAAAGCTATCGTTTCCTACAGCTCATGTATTAATCTCCTACCACCAATCATTTCTCGTGCAATTCACGTGTCACCGACTATATTAAATACGTAAATAAGTTATTGAATTCCAATTTTCAATAGATTTTACAGACGGTCTAATTCATTTTTTAAAAAATTGTTCATTAAAATTCCAAATCCAATTAAAAAACTTAATTAATTTAATTCAAAGTTTATTTTAAAGTAAAAGGCACAAACTTCTTCTTAGGCATGATAATCTGGCTCGGCTCTGCCTAAAATCAACATGTTATATTTGGGTTAATTAGGTCACGAACTGAATTTCTTGACCCTACCAAAACAAAACAATGTCATTTTTAAAATTTTTTTAAAAATTAAATAGAAGAGGGCCGGCATGGCCTGCCTTCGGCTCGTGAGGCAATCCTGGCCTAACATGTCATGGGTCGGGCCTAACCTATTGTTATCCATACTTTTTCTATAGTTTAAAAAATCATTAATTTTTAAAATTATCAAAAAAGGTTATTTTAATTTTCAATTTTTTAAAAAAATTTGTTCTCTTATACTTCAGTTAAAAAATAGCGGTTAAATACCTACGATATAAACATGAAACATAAATTAATCAAATACTATTTACAATTTAACTTAAGTCTCAAGCTTAAATTGAATTAATCAAATTTTGCTCAAATTAATAGTATATTATAATTATCTTAAATTGTTAATTTAAATCAAATCTAATTATTTTAAATAAAGTTTTAAATCTTAATTAAATCATATGACATTTGATTAATAGACGTTTAATATTCATACTCTGTATATTTTATAATTATTTTTTAATCAAGGGAAAGAGTTAAAAAAACTAAAAATTAAAAAAATGAAAATTTTACTCTTAATTTTAATTATGTTTGACCCAATCAAACTTCAAAAATGTTAGTAAGTTTTAAAAAAAGGTGGGGACATCTATATCACGAGTATATACAATTCAACACGACAAAATATGATTAGTAACCAACACCATATATTATAATAATCACAAGATTAGAATTAAACAAAGACTCTAGAAATCTCTTATGGTTCATTTTCTCAAACCCTCCTATTCGGTCCAGCTTTGGCCAGCTACTTACGTGGGTTGACCGACTTATTAGGGTTAAAGTTACACGGTCATAATTTTCTGTTCATTTTTTCTGTCCTTATTTTATTTTATTAAATCTCAATTATTTATTTACGTAGAATCTATATAAATAAATGACTGAAATTTAATAGGACAGAATAGAGATAGAGAAAATAGACAGACGATCCGTCATACAGCCTTTGTGGTTCACACAGAAACTATGCAACGTCCTACCACAGATAGACACGCGTCATCGAGCCCCTCAAAAGCCACACGTCTTACGAATACGTATTTTAGTTGTTCTCCCATTCGTAACGGTTACTTCGTTTCGATTTTCGATTCGAATTATAATATGATTCTCTACTCACTCTCTGAGCCTCTTCCCCATAAAACGGCTCTAAGCTTATATTTAATTACGATATTGTGATATGGAACAAAAGGGTCACCATTATCCATCGAGGCAACAGTAAGTTACAGGTTTCTCAAATCGACCCACACCCAAATTCAACAAGGCCATGATTAAATGGGTATTTGCCACGTGTTTAGATCTAGAAAAGGTCTTAAACTAATCATCATTCTTTGGCATTCACAATTTCGTACGTTAGTTTGGTTTAAGGATACTCTTAAATTAAGATAAATTAAAATTTTATACTTCTAATAAATTATTTAATATATATAATAATAGTCAATTATTATTTTAAACATGTATTTACCGAATTGTAAACTATAAATAACAATTAAGGAATTATATTATTTAAATAAATAAATTTAAAATAAAATATAATAAAATATAATATTTATAAATTTAATCTTGTGAGTCTTGAAATAATTGATAAAATTACTTATTTATGGCCAACAAATTTATATGTTTAAATCACGAAAATAGTCTCTTTGTTCTATCAAGATTTTCGCATAACGGACATCCTTCCGTACTGGATTAGTTGAAATAATCTACAAATTATTGCTCAGTTTTAAAAATTTAAATTAATTAAATATACGCAATTGGATTTGGACCACATATTTTAAAAGGAAAAGATTAAGAGAGAAGCTGCATTTGAGTACTAGTGGTGGAGCTGACCACGCAAAGCAGTTGTTGAAAAGGTTAACGCGGAGGAGAGGGACAGACTGCGAAGTGCGAAGGGAAGGGAAGAAGTTCGCCGATATAATAACTTTTGTTTCAATTCATATTTGTCCAAACGACAGTTGATATCGAAAGAGACATCTCACTCACCCTTTAGCCACCGACACCTGTATTAACCTAACCTTAATCACAAGACAAATTGACATTTCGCAAAAAATCTAATTACCTTCTTACTTACGGCTTAATATTTTTAAAATAATATTATAAACATACCAAATTTTATAAATTTATTATTAATATATTAAAATTACAAATTTTGTTGACGAGATGTTCCAGGAGGTTTCAATTATAAGAAAATACTTTTAAATCATCCATATTCAGACTAATCTCTGTTCAACTTGAATAGGCTCTCTAACTCTAAATTTTAAACAGTTAGATACATAAAGACAGTTTAAACTTACGTCTTCACTTAACTCTGGAGAACTCCTTACCAAGTTATCTGTACCTTAAAATTACAACTTTAACCTAATTACAACGAAGACAAGGTCAATTGAGTCACGAAACTCGTCACGAAACTCAGCTTCGTACAGCCACGTGTCTTCTTCTGTTTGGAATAGATTCCATTATTATCTGTAACTTTAAGAAAGTTCAACCCCTCCTCCTCTACCAGTCCACCGCCACCACTACAACCCCATTTGTTATATAAATATACGGTACCATATGTCTGAATGATTCGGGGAATCGCATAATAATATACGCACTATTATTGAGTGATTACTCGCTGCCTCTTTTGTTTCTTAATCTCTCATCAGCTCCTTTTACATCTGTTCTTCTCTGTGAACACTCTCTCAAGTTCATCTCTGTGTCTCTGTTTCTGGTTCTTAGGACATAAAAAGTTTTGATCTTTACCTCTCAAACAAACATGAGTTCTACGATGTTTAAGGTTTTCATGATCTTGGGTCTCTTGGCCACTTCTTGCATGGCACAAGCACCAGGTGCTGCACCTACTCGGCCACCAACAACCGCTCCACCAACACCAACTCCAACTCCAACAACTCCAACTCCGTCTCCAAAAGCAGCTCCGACGCCGACGCCGACTCCGACTCCTCCTCCTTCTCCGACCCCAGCTGCACCAACTCCTTCTCCGTCGTCTCCTCCGGCTTCAACTCCTTCACCAAGCAAAGCCCCAACTCCTACACCTGCGTCAACTCCACCATCTTCAGCACCTAGCCCAGGTCCTCCCTCTCCTCCCTCTCCTCCGTCTTCTTCTTCTCCGGGATCCTCCGCCGCACCTGGCCCAGGGACTCCTGCACCCCCCGGAAGTACTCCCCCTTCCGGTGCCTTTGCTGTCGACAGAGTCTTCGTTGCCGGAACTGCACTTGCAGGAACTCTCTTGGCCTTCGTTTTGGCTTAGAAAGTTGCTTCATTCCTATCTTCGATCTTCAGCTTTTAGGTCTTTTTTGGGTTGATGATGAGATCCATTGTTTCTTATTGTTCGTTCGTTGACTTATGGTTACCTCTTATTGTTCTTCTTCTTCTTCTTCATCTTTGTTTTGTTTTTGTTTGTGATTGATGATCCCATATTGAGATTTTGATTGATTATTTGTGATGACACGTGTATGATCAGACTGTTGGTAGGGTTGGACGCATGTAGAAAACGGGACTCTGTTGTACATCAAATAAATAGTTGAATAAAACAGTTTGGTATTCTTTTTTCTGTTTATTTATTACCATCCTTTTCTTCCTTTATCGTGTGGTTGTAAGTAGCGATTGCATTGTGCGCCCGGTTAGCTCTGGTTCGGATCAGATTAACCTGAAGTTAATGGGCTTGGATTGAATTATTTGGTTCCGGTTAAATTTGGTTCGGGTCGAACTCTACATTGTTAAGTATAAAATAAAATAATATATTACAACAAAGTTCGAACTCAAGTCACGAGTTTCAGCTTTGTTCGGGACTTGAATTAACGGGAACTCGAGTTCAATCTAGCCCAATGTCTCTCTGTATTATGCAGATAGTTGGGCTGGGACCCGATAGGCCCTATCCAAAATTCAAAGAAGGTTTAAATACTTAAAAAGTCATAATCCTCTTTTATTAAGCAATGTATTATTAAATTTTAATATATTAATAATTAATTTGTAAATATTTAATAATAATAAAGTCTTAATCTTAATAGTACATTAAAGTTAGAAAATGAATTTGTTGGAAGCTATGGCCTGCATTCATTGTATTATTTTCAATATTTTAAAAATTAGACCGAAAGTTAAATCGATAAGACAAGAGTTTTAATACTTAAAAAGGTTCGATCAATATTAAATTGTTATAAAATTAGAATAAAATAAAAAGTTTTGACACAAAATTGAAAGAGACTACTCCGAATTTAAATTTTAATTAAAAAGGGAAATTATTAAATGAAAATAAATTAATTCATTTTTATTTATAAAAATTGATTAGTTTATGAAAATTTACCGATTAATTAATAAACTAATCAATTTTTAACGACAAAAGTTATTAAACTAAATCGAATTGAGAAGTTGAGAATTAAACTAAAAATTAGAGCAGTTCAAAATTTTCACGATTGTACTGGTTCAGTATTTTAATCATAAATAATTTTATAATACAAATGTCGTATTTTTGCATTGACAAAAAGTCTGAAAATTGGAATTTGTGCCCCAAATTCACCACCATCACCAAGAAAATGACAAGAAAAGCTACGAATTAAGATAATGGTCTAATGTGAGATTTTTCACTTTCCTTTTGGTGTGTAGTGCGAGTTCAAATCAGTCGATTAGAATAATTCAACTTGTGGAAACCTCTAAATTCCTCCACCTTCTTATAAGATCGAGACATTTATTTAAAAAAATCATATTTTGCAAAATGAACATACTCTTTTAATTAAAATTTTAATTATATAACTCATTCACTTAATTTAATGAAAATCCAACAATTTACAAAAATTTATATAACTCTGAAAAACCGAAGGGGGTTAATTTTGCGAACTTTCCGATATGTTCCTAGCAAACAAATAAAATCAGGAAAATTAAAAGAACCAAAAAGAAATTAACACTAGAAATTTGGTAACGCAATTCGGCACACCTTTCCTACGTCTGCGAGGCCCTCACCCAGCTTAATCACTTTCACGAAGTACAATAGTTTTACCCAAGGCTTTACTGAGCCGATACCACTCAACCCTTGACACTATCCCACAACTTAACTACCTGTGAAAAAGTTTCACACCCAATAACACGACCGACTCGTGTTAACCTCAACAGAGGATTTTCTCAACAGTATTTTATAATAAAGATAAGAAATAAACAACTCAAGTGATCAATCAACTAAGAACAAAATAATAATACACTTGAGAAAAAGAAGATAACTTCTCGAAAGATTAAGCTCCACTGAAATGGATCTGGAAGTCGTCGCAACACCAATAAGCTGACTCACATGAACACCATCACAAAAGCCACGGCACTGTTTTATAATTTTCTACACTTCAATATTATCTGCCCATACAAAATCCCTTGGACACCCTTTAAAAAAATTCCAGCAATAGTTGAAAAGAACACTGTTGTAGTTCACGTTGATAATAGCCTATTGCAATCAATCCACTTAACTTAAGAACATAAAAAAAAATCCCAAGCACGTCCTCCGATCAATTGCACTTTTTCTTATACTCCAAAAGTCATGTAGGCTATTTTCAATTTGGCAATTCTCTGTAATGACAACGCGGTAAAGTTGATCAAGACTTTCTCCACCATCTAGGATTTCTTAATTGGTGGATATTTAGCTCTTCATCTACATAGCAGTAACGCCCACATACACACAACATCAACAATACGCCACATACATATTTTTGCCGCAAACTCACTTCTAGGTTTTTTTCGTGGACTCATTTCCAAACAAGGACACTATCGGATCCTTATCTTTTTATCGAAAATTCTGCTTAAAATAGATATATGGAATATGACTCCAATTCAAATCCAAAGCAACATCCAATTTCAAAACAAAAATAATCTCCTATACGCAATCTCTAATTAAAGCACATCTTCAAGAATTATGGTAATTCTCATGTCCAATAAAAATGTCAAAAATAAAGATAGGATATATTTAACATAAATCCTAACAAACTCGATTCACTAAAATTGAAATTGTTAATTAATTTGGATTTATGAATTGATCATATTTAACAAATCATTATTTATTTTTGAAAGGAAATAAAAAATTTCGACGATCTTTTACAAAATACAATTTACAAACTTCAAAATTTTTAGAAATAAAAGAGCATATTCTTGAGATACACGTTTCTGGAACACGTTGTGGCTTACTAAAAAACACCGTAGTCGACTTGACAAGCTAAAATTTGGAAAGTGCTGAAGTAGTTTGACCATGTTTGGGTTTGAAGGATTAAGTGTATGCACGGCAATGGCCGAAAATCGGGCTCGTCGATCATACCCTTTGATAAGCCAACTTTGAATAGATTAGGATTATTCAAAATAATATTATTTTAAAAAATTAAAATTATTATCTTTAATTAAGTGTTGTAACTAAGGTTTTAAAAACCGAACCTGGTTGGCCGTCCTACCAGAAAAAGTTTGATTCGGCCAGTTGTTTGGTTCGATTCTATGTAATAACCTTTGAGTATAAAAACCGACTAGTTTATGGGAGAGAATTGACTGGTTTTTTAGCAACCAGTTTAACCGATTTGTCAAATACTCACCATTCAGATACCTAATGCTACTAAATTTTCAGATTTCATTAAGACTCTCTCGCCTCTTCCCCATCTTCTCTTCCCCATCTCTCACCGCCTCCATGCATGTAGGTAAATATGATACTTAGGGGTAACTATAGATGCAAAAATCGATTTCTATTTGTTATCTCCTTTAGCAGCTACTGTAAAATTAATTTTCTATTCTCAAATCTCTCATAGCTGGTCTGAGATAAAGAGCTTGTTGAAGCAACTTCGAACTCCTTCCTTAGCGACTAAGTACCGTGATGGAAGGGATTGTGTCAACTTCCATCCCATGTTCCTCATGCTCAGGTTTTGGTTTATTCGGCCATGAAATGTTTATGTTCTTTCTATTTAGGATTTGTCATTGTTATTGTATTTTCTCTTAAATTTGGGCTTTAATTTTTTTTATTTCAAAGGGGTACTGCTCTTTTGCTTAGTGTTACTGCGCTTTTCTTATTGGAGAGGAGGACGGAAGAACATATCATACAGAGCTCCAATTTGTATAGAGTTCCAATTTGTATTGTTTTATTCAAGTTTATATTAAGAGAAAAGGATAAGGCAGTGATAGTTTCAACATTCTGTTTTATTCAAGTTTCATTATTATTGTGTTTTCTGTAACAGTTAGAATAGAACTTTATTAACATTCGTTATATATACTCTTTGAACTTCAATTTGTTGTGTGTTATTGTTTCAAAATGTTAACAGATAAGGAGATAAGGATCTACTGGTATTGATTAATTAGTTTTCTGTAAAAGTTGGAACTCCGTTTCATATCAATCTCTGATTTTGATAGCTAGGTTATATTTACTCTTTCAAGTATTCAATTTGTTGATCTACTAGCAATATTTCGGTGACGCTATTTGTACTTTGAAGTGGAGCAATTGTTGGAGCAAAGTTTTAATAAGTAACATTTGTTCTATCTTCTGTGTATCCATTCTGCTGTTGTTGGTCTTCTTTGTATAACTATATATGTAAATATATGTATGTTCCATTATGCTGTGTTTATATTTTCCTCTCTTGTTCCTTTTCTAGTGTTTGAGAAACAGCTTTGGATGATAGTAGCTTCCCATATCAACTTTATATATTTAAGAATCATATTCCTTGATGATTTCACATCTAAAGGATGAACCGAACCTGTGAACTTTACATATTTATTAATGAACTTACCACTATCCTTGGAAAATCTAAGGGGGAATTGGGAAAGTTTCATTATTGAAGAGGCAAAGATTACGAGTTTGTGTGATAGGAAACATCTTCTAAGCTTTGTTGAAGTGATTGGGGATCCTTTATTTCCACTTAATTTGGTTGTTTGATCCTGAGTACTTAATTTGGTTACAAATACAGTTATATCTCCTTATAAAGTTGTACAAAACCCTCAAAGGACAAAGGCACACTTCTTGTTGTTGTGACTAAATCAAGGAAATAATGATTTGTCTCATTGTTAGTCGACTTCTGATTATTAAAGAGCTTGCCTTGTTGGTAGCTCTTCACACCACACCTTTTTAAGTCTCTACTTTTTGGAATTAATGGAGAAATTAAAACATCAATAGCATAACCTTTTGTCTTTGCTTTTCTGACCTCTATTTATGATATAGTTTAGTTAATAGGACAAGATTCATAAATTGTTGAGAATGGTATCTTAAAGCGCAATTTTATGCTTGTGATTGTCATTCTAATTAGAATTATTTAACTAAGAGACTTTTGCCTTGACAATAATATACCCAATTATTTTTTAAAATCCTTTTTAGGTTAAATCATAATGGAGAATATGGAGTCATCCTCTACTTGTGGTAAGTCCAATCCAACATGGAATTATTTTTCGTCTTCTCAATTATCTGATGGGAATATCCAATATAACTGTATGTTTTACGGTAGAATATTTAAAAGGGGAGGAATTTATAGAATGAAAGAACATCTTGCTGGTGTTAAGGGTAATATTGCTTTTTGCAAAAGAGTACCACTTGATGTGCGTGATACAATTGGAAAATATTTGCAGCAATAAATAAAAAAGAAAAAGGAAAATAAAGAGGCTCATGATATATCTTTTGGAGATGATGAAACACCACAAGTATTAGATAAAGGAAAAAGGAAAGCTACTATTAACTTAGATTCTTATTTTTCTCTAAGAACTACTCCTGGTTCTCAACCTAGTCTAAAAAGTATTTTGGTTGATAAGGATGTTATTTTGCGATGTAAAAAAGCATGGACTAAATGGTTCTATCATTCATGTATTCCTTTAAATGCTTTAAGTTCACCATATTTTCAAGAAGCAATAGATGCTACAACAACAATAGGTTCAGGATTTAAAGTACCATCTTATTATGAGCAGCATGTGCCTTTACTTCAAGATTTGAAAAAGGAATGTCAACTAATTGTGGATATATATAAGTCTAATTGGGAATCAATAATATGCAATATTATGATAGATGGGTGGACTGATCAAAGACAAAGAACCTTGATTAATTTCTTGATTTATTGTAATATTGGAACAACTTTTAACAAGTCCGTTGATGCTTCTGACAAAGTAAAAAGTGCTAATTCTTTATCTGAATTATTTTCTGAAATTGTCGAGTGAGTTGGACCAAAGAATGTTGTGTATTTTGTTATAGATAATGCAGCTAATTATGTATCAGCTGTGTACTTATTACAATCAAAGTATGAGCATATTTATTGGTCTCCATGCACTGCTCATTGTATAAATCTTATTTTAAAAGATATTGATGATATGGGCCATATTTATAGTCTTGCTTCACGCGCATCTAAGATCATAATTTTTGTGTATAATCATGTCACATTTTTGTATTGGTTAAGAAAGCCAGAAGATTGGGTTGAGATCGTACGTCTCACAGCTACCAAGTTTACAACTACATTTATTACTTTGAAAAGTGTTTATGAACATAAGCAACTACTTCAAAATTTAATGACAAGTAAGCACTTTTTATGTCATAAATTATCAAATAGTGAAAAAGGAAAAGAAGCTTATGCTATTATTCTAGATAATAAATTTTGGGATGCTTACTTGATCATTGTGAAGATTGCGACTACGCTTATAAGGCTATTGAGGATTGTTGACTCGGATGAGAAGCCATCTTTAAGGTATATATATGATGGTATATATAGAGCTCACAAAACAATTATAAATCTTTTTAAAGGGAATGAGAAATTGTACAAGCCTTGTATAGATATTATTGATCAACGATGGGATAAGCATCTTACTCAAAGGATCCACTTTGCAACTTATTTTCTCAATCCTGATTGTTTATATAGTGGAGAAGCACGTACAATTAATATTATAGGTGGTTTGTTTGATGTGATTGAATGCAAAGCTATTTTCTCTATTGAAGAGCAATCACAAGCAATAAATGAAATTAAATTGTATTGTGAAGGTTTAGAGAGTTTTGCTAAATCATCAGCAAAGAGAGTACTTACGATGAAAAAAATACGGCTAGGTAAGTTTTATACTTTTAATTCATTATTTACTTATTAATAATATATATTTTATTATAACTATTAATTTAAAATACAAATGAGTGGTGGAGATTATTCGGTGACAATGCTCCAACATTGAGAAAACTTGCTATTAGGTTACTCAGTCAAACAACTTCTACATCAGGTTGTGAACGTAATTGGAGTGTTTTTGAACGTATTCATACAAAGAAACGAAATCGTTTGGAACATCAAAGACTTAACGACCTTGTTTACGTTACTTATAATATGAGAATGAAGAACAAATATTTTATAGTTTTGTTTTTATTTTAATAATTTTATTTTTATTAATGATTTTATAATTTCTCTATTATGTATTGAGCGCTTAGTAAAAAGAGAACATATGATCCAGTTGATATTGATTGTATTGAACATACTAATTTTTGGATCGAAGAAAAAAAATCATCGCCTGATCTTGATTATAATGAACTTGAAAAGATGATTTATGAAGAAAATGCATTTGTCACAATGAATGAATTAAGAACATCTACTAATAGTCAGTTCATATCTTATTTTGATCATATTTAAGTTAAAATTATACTGTATTACAGGTTTACAATTGAGAATAATTTCATACAGTACTAATTTGTAATTTATTTTAATGCAGTAGAAGAAGTTGACGCAAATACTTTGGATGAAAGCGTAGTTTACGAATCTTTAAATAGCGTTGGATAATTTGAAGCTTTTGACAATGATGAAACACAACCTCCTTTAGAAGTACAATTTTGATTGTTATTGTTATTTTAAGTTTTATATTAAACTCATATTTATTTATTATTAGTTCATAATATAATAATAGACATTGGTGCATTTTTTATTTCAATAAAATATTTTATTTTTACTTATTCTTATAAGTTTTACTTCTTATTTAATATATACCGATTTTATAGCAGTTTACTACCGGTTGAACTTCTAATGTAATATTCTGTTACCCATATTAGGGCCAGAATAGTGTATACGAGAGTTTATTGAGAGATTAGAAAGTGCATTTCATGTTCATGCATAATATGGTATACACATACACGTGAATATTGATTTTTGCACATTAAAATGATTGAGCATGCATTCATTGACACTTTTCGGGTATAATTGATTTATAAATGTGATTATATTGAGAATTATGGTTTTTATTTGTTGAAATTTGACTTGGAAAGTGTATCCATTGATTTAGAATTTTGGTGAATTTTAGGAAATTTTCAAAAAAATTTGGTGTTTTTGGACTAGGAAAAATGCCAAATGATAAGGCAATTGATAAATGGTAGTAGAAATAAGAGTCGAATGATAGTGAAAAATTGTATAGATGATTTTGGGATTTATTGCCAAATGATACTGAAAAACTGAGAGAAAATTGGAGTTTAAAAAAAGGAGATGATTGGACTAGTTAAATAGGATAACCTAGTTGAAATTCATAAAAAATTGGACAAGTGACAAGTGTCACTTGCCAAGCTTAAGTTATATTATACGAATATATTATAAATATCAAATTAATTATTTTGATCTTACTTTCTTCTCCTTCTTTGCGACTTTCTTCATCCTCTGTCAGCTTATTACTTGTAGAAACTTTATCACCCTCACAACACAAGTTTTACTCTCCCTTTTCACCTGTTATTTCACTATGTTAGCTTCATCACTGTCACTGAAATACCCAACCTTACAACCTTCAACTGTTGATGATCGTGTTGTATTGGATAGCAAGGGTTCATGTGATTTTGAATAATTTAGAGTTTTAAACAAGTAAGTACCGTATAGTTTTCACGATATGTAGGATGAAAATATACATCACGTTATTTAACAATTCAGTGTTTATAAAATGAGGATGCTTATTTGCTGAAACGTGAGTGAGAATTTTGGGTATGTCGCATGTGTTGTTTTTGTATATTTGATGATCAATATGTTATAATATGGTGTTGAAATGAATTTCGAGCTAGAAAAATAATTGAAAGTGTGTATAAAAAGAGTGCAAAAATTCATGAAAGTTGATATACATATACTCTATTTTCACTGTTGATATACGTGAAATTCTTTTGGTGTTTTGAGATAATGAGTTTAGAGTTAAGGAAAAGGTGTAAGGTGATGCTGTGATATGAGAAAAGAATTAAAATGATAAGTTTAAGATGAAGTTGAAAAAGTGCAGCAGATGAAGAGAACGCAGGAAAATGAAAAAGTGCATAAAACATGACGAAGATGCGTGAGTGATAGGTTCTGTTTTTAATGTTTGTGAACAATCATAGATTGTGTCTTGTTTGTGAATAAATTGAGCTGAATGGGAGTCGAAATAAAGAGAAAATGATAGATATAAGTTGGAGATGGTAGATTAAACAAAAGAGAGGAAGAAAAGAAGAAAACTTCTGCAGTTTGGGAAATTTGGAGAAGAAAATAGGCAGTGCACGATCGCGACAAAAGGGAAGAATGAGGCAGTGCACGATCGGGCACAATCGTGACATTGCGCTATTGAAGCATGATCGTGACAATGAGGAAGCATCTCAAAGTGCACGATCGTGATCGTGCGAGTGCATCGTGTGAGTGCAGAAAGGGATAACAGTTTTGGCATCCTTCATTATTTTGATCATAACTTCTCGTCCCAACCTCCAAATGACTTGAAATTTGAACCAACAAACTCATAACACATTGTTCTTTCTCTCTACCAAAATTTATGGTCATCTGAATTCATTCGGAAAAGATTGATTGATGAATTTAGGATAAAAATGATGAAGTGTGCTAGAATATGATAAATGGAGTATTTTCACTGAACATGCTTTAGTATTTTGGCCATATTTGATTAGTAGCTATCCAAATGAGATGATTTTTGATTTAGAGTAAACTAGAGACATATTGATACAAATTTCTTGAAGAAATCAAATTTTAATTCTATCTCTAAGAGTTCCAAAATTTGGCTTGAAATTGAGTACAGAGCACTATTACAGTTTAAAAACATTCCAAAATATTTTAAGTATAAGAGAACCAAATTGTATGATCTTGGAGTCATTAGAAACTTAAGACATAGAGGAGCAATTTTTTTAAAAAAAGTGTTGCCTAGATACTCCATTTTTCTTGTCATAATGATCATGCAAAGTTGACCCGAAAGTTTGTTTGGAGAAAAAGCTGGAATGATTAATTCAATGATGAACTTAGAATAAATTTGTTTATTGAGGTGTAAACTTAAGTTCAAATTATACTTATGTAAGTTTTGGTCTAAGAATGATTATGCAATGAGAATTTTGGAAATGTATCTGGAATTGTCGTTGAACATGCATTGTACATAATCCGTATACATATCTGCATAAATGAGTCTTTATATAATTGTGCAAATTTGTGATATGTGTAAATGCATATTGCATGATATAGAGGAGCATTTAGAGTGTCACCATCCAGACGTTGCCGCGACTTCGAGACAATAGCTTTCTGGAGCAACTGTGAGTAACTTGGATGGTCTCACTTAATAAATTGTTTGTTTTAAATATTATATTGAATTAAATTGTGAATATGATTGTATTGATTCCGAGCATTAAATGGTCGAGGCGTTTGATGCATGAATGACATATTGGAAGTATTACTTGTATGAGAATTTGACGAAATAATTGATTATCAACGTATATGTTGAATACCGGACCAAAGTCCGAAGATAAATATGAATATGAATGTGATGCATTTTATTACATGAATGCATGAACAGATAATGACAGTTGTAACCTGAGAAGCTACCGAAAATGAGCTTAGAGCTTCGAATGTGATTAAGAGCCAAAGACTCATTATGTATAATGAGCCATGTATCTCCAACGGATAAGAGATACATTTTCGATTTATTATTAAGTTATTAGCCATCGACTTTATCGATCTTTATTGTAAGAAATAACGAACCAAATATTCAATTAAGTTTGAAATGCGTGACTCAATTTTATTTAGATCACTTTAAAATAATAAAATGATGTTCATTTTAATCTTCAAAATTTTAATATATAAATTGAAATGACTTCGTTTGAATAATTTTATTATTTTAAAAAATAATTTTTGAGTTATTGAATTTTTTAAAATAAGTTTAGAATTGAGTCTTCAATTCTAAATTCAACTCTAATCTGGATGAATCTAATTTGATCCCCGACTTTTAGATCAAATCGACCAAAATCGAAGTGCCTTCCCTACTTAATATAGTCTAATATCGTAGAGACAACCTTTAGGTCCTTAGAAATTGCATATCTATTTGTATGAAAAGTCATTTTACAAGTTCTTGACCACGAATGCAGTTGTCCAAGATTGATGGAATCACCAGTATCCACAGCGGAAGCAACCCAGAATCAGAAATATAGATATAGGCAAACCAATCATAAGAATCGAAACAAGACAAACCTGTTGAAGCACGGAATCGCTAACTGATCTTGTTTCCACAAAAACGTCTTTCCGCAAATCCTCTTATCCTTACAGTCTTCTGTCGTGTAACCTTAATAGTTTCTGTAACTCTTGTTTCTGGGTGGGCAGAAAGAATGTATCATGTTTTTTTTAGAGAGTTTCTGTTTTCTTTTTATGTTTTCCAATAGATACCTTTTCGATAGGAAGAAAGGCACATATGTATATAGAATTCTCTCCTTTCCGCATAAGAAGTAACCGCTAAGATTATACTGTTTATCAGTCATGCGGTTTGTAATTCAAATCAACATATTTTCTATTTAATTTAAAATAATCTGTTGCTTATTTAAATTACAAATAACACACGTGTGGTCCAAACAATTAAGACACGACAGGGACCGCAGGAAAAAATTAATAAGACTATAATTATAATAAGAATCTTTACAGGACCAGTATATTCTTATTATAATTAATCATAAATTATTCCACTAAAAATTTATGATTGAACTCTTTATTAATTTTAACTTTCCACAACATAATAAATTATGTTCCCCATGTTAAGATTACAAATGCTTGTCAAATAAAATA